>CAJVPT010001479.1:0-21235 GCA_910592055.1 Acaulospora colombiana | reverse complement strand
TTTTATTGAATTGTTAATAAATAATTTTGTAATAAATTTTTAATAAATTATTAATGAATTATTGCCAGATTGTTAATGAATTATTTGATGAATTGTTAATATATTGATTTTTTTTATTGCGAATTTTTGATTGCTGAATTTTTGATTGTCAAATTTTTGATTGCTGAATTTTTGATTGCCACTTTATTGCCAAAATAGTAATATGCCAAGTAGCAATAATCAAAAAGAATTCAGCAATATTTTTATTATTAAATTTAATCAAATTTGACAATAATTTGGCTGCTAAATGAATAATTTAGACTAGTAAACTTTGCTACGAAAACTATATTTCAAATCTTTATCTATTTAACAGAGTTGAAGAAAACCTATTCAATAGCCAGGAGTAGGTAACTACAACTATAAAATCCAGTTATAGTATCTTGTAACCTTTATAATAGTTGGATAAACTTTTTCATAAAGAAATCAATAATGTAAGTAGAAAGATATCCTATATACACTTGTATCAACCCAATAACTTATAGTAAACCTCAGGTTCTTATAAAGCTGAAAAAATATATTTAGATATATGAAATAATTAATAGAAACTTGTTTATATTCTTTTACTAATGTAAACTCTGTCTGTCTAATTACAATATAAAAAACTTTGTGCTACTCAAAATTTAGAATCAAACTGAGATAGACAAAATTTCTCAGAAAAAAAATCAAGAATGAGTATTATAAGGGTGTTACAGATAACAAGAGGGTGGAAAAGTTGTCACTTATTATTAGATACACTTCTGTAATGTTTTTTTACAATGTGAGATAATAATATATTGGTTCTTCTTTCTTTTAGAACTTTCTTGCCATTGATAGGAAAGATGTTTTTTGAACTTTGTGATTATTAGAGATCAAGTTTTTGTTTGAAGAGAATAGTAAGCAAGAGGTAGGAAAGTAGTTGATGACTCTTGAAGATTCTTCAAATTGGTTTAAAGAAAGTAATAAGACCTATTAACTTAGAAGTATAAAATTTCTTGCAAATGTCTTTTTTGTGTATAATTAGAGAATCAATAGAAAGAGTCCTGTCAATCAACTTTTTATTTTTTAGAACATTGATAATCATATTAATTTCTTTAAATACCTGTTTTTTAAGCTTAATAGTTATCTTTTAATTGTCTATCCAAATTTTCAGAAATCTTGTATATTTAGTTCTATTCAATTCTTAACTATTTCTTTATTGACTTCTACTTATACTTTTTTTGAATAATATTTAAAATTGTTAATATTAATTAAAACTAATTTATTATTATTAATTTAGAAATCATTTGCCTTATAAAAGATTTTATTTCTTCTAAAATTTTTTCTATATCTTTCTTGGATCATACTATTTATATGATATCATTCATAAAGGCTATTACTGCATGTTATAATTTTAACTTTCTACTATCTCTTTTCAAATCTAAATTCCAGATAACTGATATTTTGGATTCTTTTGTTTTATAATTTTGAATATTTATAATAAAGGATTATTAAATATTCTATATATTAAAGGTAAAATTGTTTTTTCTTAATCAATTCTATCTCTTGCAATGATTACTTCTGTCAGATCTTTTTTATATATTATCTTGAACTCTCTATTACAAAATAAATTTATTATAATTCAAATAAAATTTTCTAGAATTTTAATTTTTTTCATAGTTTTAACTAGCATATTTAAATTAATAGTGTCATAGATCTTTGCTATACCTTGAAAAAAATCTATAACTCTTTTTTGTTTTCTCTTGCTTTTTCACAGATATTATTAAGGATTTGAATCAGTTATGTCATATTTTCTTCTAGTAGTCCTACATAGTTGAAACCTCTCAAGATATTGTTGACCTTATAGATATTTCCTAATCTATTTGTGAGAATCTTTGTAAAGTACATTTATATAACTTTTAGTAATACTGTTGGTCTTATATTGATGAGTTTACATGGCTTTGATTTTGTTATAAAATAGATATGACTCTGTTTCCAGCCATATAAAGTGATTTCTTATTTTAGAAAATAGTTAAGTATCTTCTTCGGGTATTTTTTTCTTTCATGATTTAATATTTTTAATAATTTATAATTAATTTGTGATTTTCTTAAGGCTTTATTATTTGAAAGTATGCAAAGCATTTTACTTAGTTTTTCTTAAAAATTGGCTTTAAGAGATTTTTATATTATTTTTCTTTAATATAGCTTCTAGGACTATATTCTATTCTTTTTTCCAGTCTTATATTAGGTAATCAAAGCTAATATCTCATATTTTAAATGCTTTTTTATAATATTTTCTTATCTTTTTTCTATTTTATTATTTCTAATTATTATGCAAACATTGTTCTCATTTCTAATTTTGACTCTATCCAAAACTATTTTAATTTACTTTCTATCTATTGTAATAAATTGATTAGTAAATCTGTCCCTAATAACCAAAAGCTCATATAATCTACAGTTAGAGAGTCTATTCTTTTATCACACATATACAAAAATTAAAACAGAGGTGTAAAAAGATTTGGGCAAGTCTCAAGGTAGTTTTCCTTAAAACTATTTATAACTTCACATTTATAACAATCTATTCAATAGATTTATCATAAGATCTGTCATTTTATTAAGTTATTAGAAAAAAGTTATATTTATATATTTTTATACATATAATTATTATAAATTACTATAGCTATTATAGTATTATATTATATATAAATTACTTTGTAGTCAGCTAATTTTCTATTACTTCAGCTTATAGTTTTTTACCTTTTTGACATGAATGGATTGTTCATGTATTCTTCTATCTTATAAGGAGTATAGTGATAGTCAGCAATTGATTGTTTTACATAAGCTTCAGTCAGATCATAATCATTAGTCATGTAATCACAGCAAAAATTCTGAATTTGATCTAACTTCTTTGGCCTTTAACATTATTAAAGAGTTTACTATTCTTTTTTAATTATTTTACAAATAACACATCTTTGTTCTAAGACTTTTTTGATAGTATCTCTTATCTGTTTTGCCTCTATATTTTGACAGATTAACTTAAAATCTTCTATTGCATTATGTATTTCTTTTTTTAATAGTGTCTATAATATATTTGAAATATCATATTGAATACAATAGTTTTTAATCTAGTAATTAAAATTGTGTACTATATTATGTTTATTAATTGCTATACTAAAGACCTGTAGATTAATAGATTCTTATAAGGTTTTTACTTTTTTAAAAGTGTTATTAGTTGAAGAATTTATTTATATTTAATATATTCTAGATCATGCTTATAATGTTTTTCTTATAAAATAGATAACTTCTTACTTATAAGATTATTGCATATTGTCTTACATATTTATTCTTCAAACATCTTTTATATTTTGTTTTTATAAGCTTTTCTTCTACTCTCTTTTGACTCTTCTTATAACAAAGGATCTAGTATTATTCTAAACTTATGGTTTGCACTTTTCCTAAATACCTATTATTATTCTATTGTTGATTCTTTTATATCAATTTTTCTTCATTCTTTATGACTAGTTTGTTAATAAAGTTTCTTGTAAAGAGATTGTTATTATTATATTATTAGTAATATTGTATAATAATTGCCTATAATTTTTTCCATACTTGATTGTTGAAATGTAGTAGTGAAAATTTTGTAAGGCTTTGTGATATCTATATATAATTTATTTAACTACTGCTTGTGACATCCCATATTATTGAAGTTTTATTCTTTTTTTACTATACTACTTGAGTATCCATAAAAGTCCATTTATTCAAAAAGTTGAATGATTAGATTTTTGAATATCAAAGTAATTTGAATATTACTCTGAAAATTGATGCTCTATCTTTTTCAAGATTGTATGCAGGGTTTAAGTCTCCTATAATTGTTATGTAGAAACTCTATTTATACTTTTCTTTGATAAAGTTTTATACTTTCTCATATATCTTTTTACTATGTTACTTGTTTGAGAAAATATAAATCTGAATAATACAAATCTTATTTTTTTTTATAAGTATATCAACTGTTATCTTATATCCTTTTGCCTTTTTCACTAATATATATTTTTTCTTATTAGTATATTAACTTCTGTACTATAGTAAATATCTTTGTTGATACTATAGAAGTGCTTGTATATCATTATATCATTTGATTTTGAAAGATATATTTTGCTTTGATTAGCTTTGTTTTATATAGGCCCATAATTTCAATATCTTATTTCTATATTTTTTCTATAAGACTATATTGATTTGCATTATTGATAATATTCTTATTACTTTTTTTTAAATATTTTTTTTCTTTTTCTTTTCTCTTCTTTTCTATTCACATTTTTTCTTTTTACAAATTTATTTTTTTTTGTTTGAAAAAAGATATTAAGGTCTTGATTATACTGTTGCTTCTTAGTATTATCTTGCTCCTCCTATTATACTTTGTACTTATTCTTTACTTGAATATTGAAAATAGTAAACAGGTATTTTCTATCCTCTTTTGATTGAACAGATACTTCTTTTAGAAGTGGTTGACTTTTCTTCTGAGTGAACTTTTTTCAAGTTTGTTTATCTTTTTGCTTAGTTTTTCAATTAATTTATATAATTGTGATACTTTAGATTTTTGACCTAGACTTGTTTTTAAGTTTTTTGTATTGTGTCTTATTGTTTGTTTTTCTTATTGCCTAGTATTTGTAGAATTGTTTTCTTCCTCACCTTGGCTTTATATTATTCTATATGAAATATAACTTCTAGTTTTTCTTAAATGTTTCTTATTACTACCAGTAACTAGTAAATCAAATCTTGAAATCTGTTTGTTAATTTTTATTTAATAATTACTATTATTTTTAAAGTTTATTATTACAATACTTTGATATTCTATCTCAGTATAGTCATTTATTTCTTTTTTTTGACTATTATATTTTCAATTTTCTTTTTTTTATTAGGATTATATATATTATCTAAGTTGTTCTTTTTTAAACCCTCTATCAGGCTAAATATGTGTGTTTTATTAAACATATATATACTTTATATTAAATAATATATCATTAAAGCTAAGTCTTTATCTAACTCACTTGTTTCTATTTTAAGAATTATTAAAACATTGTTTAGGATATAGATCAGCTCCTATGTACTGCCTCCTGGTAGACCTGTTTAGTTATTGGTACAGAGAATTTTGTATTTCATATATGCTTCTGTTAATCTTGTTGTTAGGATACTCATGAACACCTTTCTGATTATTTCCAGCAAGGTAATGGGACATGTAATATTTATATCTCCTATCCAATCTTTAGGCTTGAAAATTGGATATTTTCTTTCCTTCAATCCTTAAAGACTTTGCCTGTATCTAGAATTTTATTAAATAATACCTTCAAGATCTTGAGTTCATATTTCTCTAGATTCTTTAGCCCTATATATGGAATTTCTGATGGTTTTGGGGTACTGAATTTCTTCTTGTTTTGGATTGTAGCTCTTATTTCTTATATGGTAATTATATTTATTGTCTTATTGAACTAGTTGTCTTGAATATTTGGTTTTAATCTATATTGATGCTTCCAATATAAGAAATCTTTGATATTTAGGATTCATCTTAATCTGATCCAGTTTTAAAATATTCCCTTATCTTGATCTTGATTTTCTCTGGTTCAATTATAATCTTGATTTCATTTTCTTTTTTATATTTGATCAATCTCTAGGTATTGATGACTCTTATATACTAGTTTAGAATACTATTGATTATTCTCTTTGGATATTTCTCTAGGTTCTTATATCTCTATTTGATACACTTCTTGATTTTTTTTTCTTTCTCTTGTTTTATTTTTATTCTTATAATCTTATTCTCTGTCTCTCGAATCTTCTTAGTTTCTAGCAGCCAATTGTATAGCTTTTCTCAATTGTATATTGTGTTTTCCCAAAATAAGGGTAATTCTATTAGAAGAGAATTGATATATTTGTTTCATTTATCTTTTTATTGATTATATCCATATTACTTAGGATATTGAGTTTGAATTTATAAATATCTCCTGTAAATTCTATCTATATTGATTTGCTTTCACATAACTTCATGTATTTCCATTTATATATAGTTCCAATTTTCTTTCTGCATTATCTTTTCTTAAGGGTCTCTTTTGCAATAGCTATTATTTATGTTTTGAATTGCTATCAGATCTCTTTTATTATCTCTTCATTTAATCTCAAGGCCTCTTTTGTCTTCTTATCTATCTGTACTATAAACTTGATTCATTGTTTGGAGGTGAAATTATTGAAGTCTATCTTGTTTTGCTTGTTATTTTTCCTGTTCACTAACTTGGACCATTAAGTATATAGTATATTGATCTATATTATTACTATCTTGTGATTACTTTTGATAATAGTTTTCACTGCTATATTCTGCATTAATAATATGGGAGAGTAAGGGATTAAATATTCAGATATAATCCAACCTATTTCTGTATCCTAACTTTGATCTACTGTATGTGTAGTCTTTTGTAATTAGATGAACTTATTTATATATATTTATAAAGTTATACATTGCCAGGGTATCTATGATTTATCATGGTTTGGTTTCTCTAACCTTTTCTACTATATGATCTAACCACTTATCTACTATCTTGTTGAAGTCACACATTACTATTATAAACATATTTCTGCTTTTTGTCTCACTAATTTTTGCTTTAATCTATTAATAAAGCTTTACCTTATCTTGTTTTTTGGATTTGTTTACCAAATTATATATTGTTAGTATCCTATATTGAATTCACCCCTTTAAAGTCATATTTATCAAAAGGCTTCAGTTAATACACTCTTCTATGTTGAAGATATATGTTGCCTATTTATTCTTCACTATCATGCTCACTTCTACTTTGTGTTTCTATTGAGTCAGTTTTGTTGACCATATCTAATATTTTTACTCTTCATCCCACTATCTTTGATTCTTAAATAATCAGATCTCTATTATTTTCAATATATTATTTTATTTTGCTAACAATATTCTAACAATAATATTTTGTTTACTTCTGTGATAATTTTCTTTATATTAATTGTATCTATTTTCCAGTTGTACTATTCTTGTTTGTTATTATCCTTTTTTCTTTTTACCTGTTACCAATAATATTTATTGCATATTCTCTAATTATAATTATTTTGAAGGAAATAGGAAATTGGTTCTATTAATCCTGTTGCTTTGATGGATGAGTCTAAATAATCTATTATTTCTCTCATAATGGACTCAATTGTGAACTCTATTTGATTAATTCTTTTATTTATTATTTTCTATTGTTGTCTGATATCCATTCTTTTAAGAGATGAAGTCCTAAAGTTTGAGCTTAATAGCCATTATTCCTGTTTTATAGATAAGTCAATAATCTTTGGTTCTTTGGTCTTTATATGGGAACCTGCTTTCAGTACAGATACTCTTTTATTCAACATGTGGACCTAGTATTTAATATTATTCATATCTATCTGAAGCTGTCTGATGATCTCAATCATTGTTTCTAACTGTGTGAGTGTTTAAGAAAAGCCTCTTGCTATACTGATATATATGCAATTTGATTAGATATATATCCTGTATTAAGCCTTTTGTCTTATTTTATCAGTAGAAGGTTTTTTCTTTGGAGAGGAAGGAATCTCAGTTGATCAAGTCTATTGATTCTATTCCTCTGTGTTGAGTCCTTCTTGACTATGATACATGTATTGAGATCATGTTCCTAAGTATTAAAATCAAAGCAAAGTTTTGTTGATCTTGAAATTCATATTAGTTCTGTGTCTCCTAGTTATAAGAAGATGTTTCTTGTCCTGTTCAAGTCTTATGTATCCTTAAAATGTAGAATAACAAAGTACTTGTTTTGCTTGAATTGATTTAAAAAGAAGTAGAAAGTTGAACATATATTTGTTCAATGATTTCTCTCAACTCTTTTGCCAATATCCCTTATAGGAGATTGGCTAATATTGCACTATACTGGTTTCTTTTTTCTTTAGTAATCTAATTTTTGACTATTGGATATATTCTTATACAGTAGGTGTCCTTATAGAGGGCCCATGCTTTGGTCTGCTCTTCAAACACTTCTGTTAAGCTGAACTATATAGTTTTAGACTGAATGGCACTAGTTAATTAAAGTAAAATATGTTGTATAACTATCTTGTCTACAAATAAACTGGCTATATCCCTTTTTGTGAAATAATTGAAAATGTCCCAGATCCTAATAGATTGGGCTCTACTTTCGAGTGTACCAATCTGTGGTACTAGTTTAAATTTGATGCTTTAATTTTTAGTGATCTTGATCTTACATATAGATAGAGCCTTGTGTTAATTGTTAAATATTGCTGTGATCATTTGTGAGCCTGTTGGTTCCTCTATATATACATGTTTCAGAGTTACCAGATGCCCCAACTTGCTATGAATAAAGTTAATTTTTTCTTGCACTGAGGTGCCAGGCACCCCTTTCAGGTTTACGAATACTTTGTCTGAGCAGAGCATATTATAAAATCTTTGAATATTTATTTATCTCACTACTAGGGTTCTTGATCTTTGCTTCTTCTCATAACTGAATTTGTTGTTAATAATGTTTTTAGAGTTGTCCGTAATTTCTTTCCCTTCCTTAAATAATGTTGTTGTTGTTGATGCTATTGTCATCAGTAATAGTAATCTAGATTTTATATTAATTTCTTCTACATTACTAGAGATTTTGATAGTACCTTCCTTGGATTTGAGATGTTATTCTGTTCTTCATTCTCAAGATCTATATTTTTTTCTTGATCTTGAGTATAATCCTGTTTGTTTTCTATGGCTACTGCTTCCTTCTCTTCTTTCACTACTATTCAGTTTTTCTTGGTATTTATCAATGGATTAAATTTGCTTGTTAGTTTAATCTTCAAGAGTGGTTTTGATATTTTGTTACTTCTGATAATAATTTTTTATTAGTGTAATTTACTGTTGTTAATGATGGGTCCCTAAAGTATTTAGCATATAAAATTTCACAGATCACTTATGAGGGACAAAATTCATAGCTTTTCACTTTAATAGGGACAAAAGTCAGGAAATGCTATAAATTAATGATTTAGATAATAGAGAACAATTGCAGGTAGTTTTTTTATAGTTATTAATTTAAAAATTTTAATTTTTCCTAGTGAGGGACATTTGATTTATGTCTCTGCCACCCCCTTTAGGGACCCATCTTTAACTGTTGTATCTATTACTCTAGGTGACCTTCTGAACATATTTGTTAAGGAGCTCTTTATAAGTGTTGAGTTTTTTTTTGTAAACTTTGAGTTGTTATCATAAAAGAAAATTTTTCTGAATTTTGATATGAGTGCAAAAAAGTTTTTTTCAATGATAAATTTTTGTTAAATAATAAATAAAGAGTTGTCAAATTTTTAATAAATGATCAATAAACTTTTAATGAATAATTTAATAAATAGTTGCTGATTTTTTAATGAATTGTTAATGAATTTTTAATGAATAGTTTTGATGAATAATTGTCAAATTTTAAATGAATGGTTGATAAATTTTTGATAAATTATTAATAAATTAATAACAAATTTTTATTGAATTATTAATAAATAATTTTGTAATAAACTTTTAATGAATTTTTGTTAAATAGTTATTGAATTATTTGACAAATTGTTAATAAATTTTTTGACAATTTATTGTTAAACTTTTATTTAATAAATTTTTGATTGCTAAATTTTTAATTATCGAATTTTTGATTGCTAAATTTTTTATTGTTAAATTTTTGATTGTCAAATTTTTAATTGTTGAATTTTTATTGCCACTTTATTGCCAAAATAGTAATATGCCAAGTGACAGCAATTGAAAAGAATTCAACAATATTTTTATTATTAAATTTAATCAAATTTAGCAATAATTCAACTGCTGAATGATATAATTTTGTCTAGTATTTGTTTAAATATAATATAAGAATATATATGTGTTTTGCATTATATGTCAATTATTTATATATTGCAACTGTATTGCTATCTATATTCTTTAGCTGTTTCTCTTGGGTTCCTGACATCATTTTGAATCTTTATAACTTTTGAATTTTAACTAGTTTACTGATTAAAATTATTATATTGTAAAGGTTCATTCTAATATTTAAAAAAGTATTAATCTATATTAGCCTGATTAAAAACCAAAAGAGTTGATATTGAACCCTTGGCCTTATTGTGATTCAGATTTTCTTTTTTGTCTTTCTTCTTTTCAAAGATTTTAATAAAATATAATACTATTATAATAAATATATATAAAAAAATAATCATCAACTCTTTCCACTGTTTATCTAACCACATACAAAAAAGATGTTCACAAGAAGTTTTAATACTTCTATGCTAATAAAATCTTATCACTCTCTTTAAATCAACACAAAGTTTTCCTTTGTAACTTTCTCATCTTCCCCTTCTCCCCTCTTGTTTACAATCACTTTTGTAATACTGGACTCTTGTGACCTCCACTGTTCAGCTCTATCTTTACTACATATGGCAAGAAAGTTCCTAAAGGAAAAAAAATCAACTTTGAAGTACTGTTCACCTCTCAGCTATAGTAAAGATGACAGAGATTCTATCCCAGTTAGAGGACTCACTTTTCTCCCCTCTGACTGGCCTTTGATCTCTCAGAGCTACCTTCTTCATGACCTTCTGGGGGATTTTGCCTACTTCAGTTTGATCCTGAAATTTTGGGTAGCACAGATCTCACCAACTCTGATTGGCTGACATGAAACACATTGAACAAGATTGATAAACAAACTCCTATTGGCCACCTCATATATCTAAATATATTTTTTCAGCTCCATAAAAACCTGGGTCCATCATAAATTATATGTTCCTGGTGCAGGTGGATACAGGACACCTTCCTCCTACATCAGTTGATATTTCAGAAAAAAGAGTCCATCCAACTATGGTAAAGGTTACAAGGTACTCCAATCATTTTTGGCATTGGAGTTACCTACTCTTGATAGCCAAGTAGGTTTCCATAGCTCAGGTAGATAGGTAAAGATCTGCTTTCCTTTTTAAAATAAAAACAAACAAAGTGAACAGGAATTTTTTCCCAACTGATAGGTTTTTTACTTCTGATCCATGGTTTATGGGAGGACTACAAACTGAAGAACTATACTGAGAACTTAACACGACCCCCCCTCTAGCATAGTCTTCTATGATCACTAGTGGTATCCACCAATCTTACTCCTAGTGAGAGTACTCAAATGGAAACTTTTGCCAGATTGATAGACCCCCTAAAGACTTAACTTGACTTTGGAAAACTTGTGCCTTCTTAAATAAGCAGCAAATGCTTGAAGCTAGTATTATCTTTAGGACTAGGCCAACAATCCCTTCATAGGTTTTAAGGTATCCTCCTAGCCATAGGTCCCGCCTAGTTCTTTGAATAAGTAATTCTCTAGACAGAGACTCAGAAAAAGCTCTGAAACCATTCCCCCTCTCTCAAGAAAGGCAACTCCTCCTACTTCTTTTCAAAGATTTGAACACTGTACCCCAGTGAATAATTTGTAAATATTAATATTTTCGTGATGAAAGTCTCAGTGGACAGTTGGTAGTCGAGAAAATTTAGATTATTGTCTGGTAGCCCTTGGTGTTTTTAAATTTTTTTTTTTTTTTAGTTCTTATCCTTGGTAATATCTATTAGAAATATAGTCATTGACTTGGTCCAGACAAGTCAATTCTCTATATGGGAAGCAAAAGACCACAAAGGTCTTTATAAGAGATCTGAATCGGGAGAAATCTTTGTATACAAATTTTAACATACATGTTAGTATTGTTTTTATTTTGTAGTTAGCTCTAAAGTAAATAATACATATGTAATATCAAGTTTAAAGTTAATAAAAGCAAACTGAAGGTTGAGCCGATATTAAAAAAAAATTATAATAAGTATATACTTTTTTATTTGTTGACTTATTTATTAAACCTTATATATATATTTAACTAACCTGATAGAGGATTAAAAAAAAAAAAAAAAATAAGCCTTATATATATGTAGAACTCTTTTCACTAATCCTCTGATCACATATAAAAAAGATGTCCACAAGAAGTTTTATATTTCTTTGCTAATAAAGTCTTTACAATTTTATTAAAACAACTTGAAGCTTGTCTTCTTGTATCTCTTCTACTCTCTCTTACTTGTTTATAAACTCCTTTGAATAAAAACTTGAGCCTCTAGTGGCCTAAAAAAATTCAAGTATACACTTTCTCTACTAAGGGCAAGAAGGTTTTAGGAAGTAAAAGGACTGACAAGTGAAGTATTACTTTACAGAGCTAGAAGTGACAAGAAATAGAGGGTTTGTTGATAGGAAAAGGCTTATTATCTATCTTTTCATTTACTATCATATTTCCTCTTAAAGTATCTACTGTTTTTCATGATTTTTTGAGGAATTTTTCCTATCTCAATTTGACCCTAAATTTCTGATAGCACAATGTCATCTGGCATCTGATTAGCTGATACAAAATATATTAGTAATTAAATATAAACAAGCTTTTATTGATTATTTTACATGTTTCAATGACGTTATTGATGAAAGAAAGAATTAATTGATGTTCAGTATTCACCCCACTCTTTCAATTGGATTAACCTACAGATTAAATATCATGAGATCAATAAAATATAAGTAACAAGTTCCCAGGTGATAAAAAAGCTGCTATTTATTAAAGCTGAGATCTTTCTCTTCTATAATCCTGGTTAGACAAAGTTCAAGACTAAAGTCTTCTTTTTATCCCAGTTAGACAGTAAGACTAAACAATCTTTAGTCTATGCTAAGCTCCAACCTTTTGGTTACAATTGAGAATGTATTTCTCTAGAAGATGTTGAAGGATATTGCAATCGACAAGAATCCTTATCACTGCTAAGACTCTTCTACTATTACAAGGCAAAAAGATTATTGGGGAATCTAGACTTTTGAGTAATGGAAGATGTATATCAGTAAAATTTCTTTAATTAGGCGTGGCTATTAGAAGGTATTACACTAAAACAATATGACCTAGTCCTTACTAGGTTATATAAGAACCTGGGATCTAAATAAGCCATCTCTCTACTATAAGTAGATAAAAAATTACTGTCCAAAGAAGATTGGAACTAAGTGTGTTCTAGAAATAAAGACTCCCATTAGGTGATAAGTTTCCTCAGATAATATACAAGAAGAAAATCAAAATAAAAATGGATAAGTTTCTCAGATAATCAAAAAAAGAAAGGATATCCCAATCCAGCATTTCTTATTAAGAAGAGATCTTGAAAAGCAGGTCTTTAGAGAAAGCTGAAAATATTTTTTTCAATTTTTATTCTTTCATTTTCTTGTTGTCTACTTAGACATTTTTAGATATCCCCCTTTCCTTTTTTCAATTCATCCTTTTGTGATTTCCTGTATTTCAATGGCTTAGTCAGATATATGGTAGTGACAATTTGCTAGCAATAATGCAGTAGACTAGGAGAGTTTTTATCTAAAGACACTGCAGAGTGAAATATTGTTCCCAAGGTTGAACTTAGAGACTTTTATACTTATGACAGTTAGTTAAATTAAAATAATAGTTTAGTTGTAGCATATATCATACTGCTTAAATGAAAATTTACTTATATTTTCAATTAATTAATAAACTGACAATCTAGTCTGGCTATGGGTACTCAAAAAAAAAATTGAGCCTTATATGTATTTTTTGAGAAGTATTGTGTAATTGTTGACTCTTATTGGTGAGGTTGAGTTAAGTTTAGTGTGTTTTGTTTTTTTTCCAAAAATTATTACAAAAATAAAATTTTTTAAAAAAATCAGTAGAAAAAGTTAGATATTATAAAATAAAAACCTTATTGGTTTTATTTATTTTTATTTATTTTTTTTTTACTCTCTGTCAGACTAATTATGTGTACTTTATTAAACATTAGTATATTATATATATAAAATGAATTGCTAAAGCTAAATCTCTAATTAATCCACTTGTCTTGATTATTACCACTCTAAGTATAACTTCGGAAATAATTTATCACTCCATTAGTAGCTTAGGTGAAAACCCTTCCAATTACTAATTTCATTGCCTGCAGATCACTACTGCAGATCCTTCTTATAAGTTCTGATAGAAGTTAAAATCCTAATCATCTTATTCCATACTTTACTCCTTCTAGAAAGGTTTGTTTCAGATCTTCATCTTCAAGTTTTTCTTCTTCCGGTATGGACCTTTTCATAGTTGTAGTCTTGTTGTTCTGATTTAATAGACTGGCTGATCTTCTTATTTTGTTTTTCTATAGATTCCTTGTACTTGTTTCCATTCGATCATTCTTGAGCACCTTTCGTTTTAGATCTTCTTTCAAAATTGATTGTAAATCTTTTTATGCATCTTTATTATTCACTTTTGGGCTTCTTTACCTATTCTTTTCTAGCAGCATCTTAGATTTGATATTTTCAATATTTGATCACTTCGTAATAGTCTCATGCAGAAGTTTAATGTCTTTTGGCCTGTTTCTTTAGTCTCTTCTATAAGGCTGGCTATGTATTTGTCCAATTCTCCTAATTCTACTCTGTCTTCAACTAGAAGCCTTATTTTTTTCTCTTCCATCTCTTTTCTTTTCTTATACAGAAGTTTTCGAAAGTCTTTTAGAATGCCTTCAGCTTCTTTGTTTCAAATTTCTTGCTATTGGATTTTGTATGCTGGACATTCTAGTAGGTGTTCTATTGTTTCTGCTTGCTGTTTGCATACTATACACTCTACTTATTTATATAGGTCTGGTCTTCTTATGGCCAATTTGAGAAGTATTGATAACTCTTCATTAATTAGTTTAATAAGAAAGCTTCTTTCTTTAGAATCTTTAAAGGAGATATTCCAAGTGTGACCATTCTTTATCCTTTTCCATACCAAATCTCATATATGGTTATATTGGTCTCGAATTTATTAATTCCATTTGTTTAAAATCTTGTTTTGTAACTTTGTTATTTATATTTTTAATAAACTGTCTTATGGGATTATCCAAAGTCATTTCATGTCATTTAATTTTAGTAATAATATTAGATGAAATAAGATTCTTTCATTCAATCATAGGAAGCATTAAGGCTTCCTTTGCTAGAATATCTGCTTTATCATTATAAGGGTCCTTAGAATGTGCTTTGACCTTGATCAGTTTCAGATCCAATTCTTTTTTTTTAACAATATCCAACATTCTTGCTTATAAAGACCAGTTCTTTTCTTTTAACTATCTTCTGTAAGTTCTTCTGGAATTCTCTTTCTCTATTATTTTCTACTTGACAATACAGGCTTGGTTGTCTGTAAAAATCTTGACCTTGTTGTTTATTGGAACAAATAATAATATTGTGACTATTGCTACTAGCTCAGCTCTAGTAGATGATAGTCAGTCACCTACTCCCATTTGGAACTTACTTTCTTTACCCTCTTTTCCTACTTGTACCCATGCTGCTTCCATCTTTATTTTTTCACATCCATGGTCAATAAGAGATCCATTAGAGTAAAACATCAATATTTTTTTAGACTGTTAATTCCATTAGAGTATTTCAATTAGGTGATCTTGATATGCTACTTCTTTTATATTATCTCTAATAATCTGTTCTCCCCAATCCTCTATATCTATTTGACTTATTCTACTATTCAGATTGGATTTGTAATTATCTTAGATTGTTTTTTCCATTGTTCTTTCCAAAACTATTTTGGAACTTGAAATATTTAACTGCAGGGTTCTTCTTGTGAATTTTCTTGTGTTTAGATAGTAGTCTTCATATGTTCTATTTCTTTTTGTCTCTATTATGCATTGATTCTTCATGTTTTTACCTTCTACATATTTTAAACATTTTATCAGGCTGGTCTCCTGAGCATATGGGGACTCAGTACACTTGAAGTGTTCTATTTGTATTACTTGCTTAATGTCTTCCAATCTTAGCTTTCCCATATTATTTTTTGATACTGTTATGGGTCATGTGGGTGATGCGATTTACGCGTAATGGTTTAGAATCCAAAAACCTAAAAGTTTGGCATGAAAGATTGAGTGTTGCAAGGTAAGAAACTATAGATAAGGCTTGGGTACTGATAAGAGAACTATGTGTATCTGAAAAAGTATGAAAAGTTTAGCAAAGCTTAGGGTTAGTATAGCCAATTATAAAGTAGATAGCCCATTGTTAGTTAAAAAAGTATAAATAGCTTACCAATGTATGCCAAAAAGGCAGAGCTGAATGTGTTAGAAAAAACAGCCCTTATTGAAAATAGAGATAAGAGTTAGTGATATACCAAAGAAACAGAACACAATAAAGAGACACTTACCTTCGGTCAAGTCAATCACCATGCCTCTGCCTTCCTTAAATGTTCTTTATAGGAGGTGTTCTCTTCTTTGTGTCATTTGTGAGTATTCTTGAGAAGTCTGGGTTACGCGAGGTACTACGGATTAGTGACGGACTTGCTGGGATAGCCCACGACAATACCTATTACTTGTTACTATCCAAAATGTTTGTTTTTTATTATGATCTGAATTTATCTTTGTAATTATTGATCCTATTTTGTCCAGTCTTCTTTTCAGAATTTTGTAAACTGTCCTGGAGCTTTTTCTTGTATACTTTTTTCTATTACCAAATACCACTCTGGAATGAACCCTTTACTGGTTTTCTGGATTAGTTGGATCATTCGCCATTTTTTTAGTTCTTTAGTTTTATAGGTGATCAGCTGATCCATGTATATCAGCTTATTGTTTTTAAGTGATGGTATGGCTTTCGTATATTCATCTGGTACTAGGTACTCTTTGATTGAGCAGTTACCTTTGTTTTATTCGAAAATATTTTGCCATTTCCAGCTTTGAAATCTTATCCCTAAATCTTTGATCAACTTCATTACTTGAAGTGCAAAGTTACTTATATCTGGCATATGCTCTAATGATTAAAAGGTAAGCAGATTGCATGGTTTCCAGTATTTGACTTGTGCTTGTTTGATTCTGATAATTGTTATAAGTCCTGCTGGTCCTGGATCATTTAGTCTGTTATATAGTCCTGTTATTTGACTTTTCTTTTATAGCATCCAAATACTTTTTAAGTTATAGATCTTTGGATGGTGTATTACGCTATTGAATATAGATCGGCACAAGTTACTCTTGTTTTTAAGAAGCTTTCTATATACCATGGATAAAGTGTTGTACATTTTCCAGGATAGTATACTATGTTGCATGTGGAACTCTATCCTTGGTATCAATACACTGTTTAAAATATAGAGCATTTGTTTGTTAAATAATCTTTTATTCTTTAGGATTCATGTAATTGTATTGATCTCTCTGAGTATTCACTCTTTTAGTTCAACCACTATCTTTTAATTACCAGTCCAGATCCCCAAGAATCTTGTGTGTTCAGTTCTATCTAGCTCTCTAACTGTTTTACTATTGATTTCTGTTTTGACTTCTTCTGGATAGTAATTAGGGTTATTAATAGTAACTAGTACTGATTTGTTACTATTAATTTGGGAGTTGTTGATTCTATAAAAGATTCTTGCTTCTTCCAAAATCTTTTCCATGTCTTCTTTGGATCTTGCTACCCATGTAGTATCATTCATAAAAGCGATAGCTGCATGCCTAGATCTCAATTTTTTATTGACTCCTTCTTCTTTTAGGCTTGGATCCTAGGTAACTAATATTTCATAACCCTTTGTTTTATCATTTTGAATTTTACACAACAAAGGATCATAAAAAATTCTCCACATTAAAGGTAAAATAGTTTCTTCTTGATCAATCCCATCTCTAGTTATTACTGATCTTGTGAGTCCATTTTCGATTATAATTCTGAATTTCTTATTCTGAAATAGACCTATTATAATTTTAATAAACCCTTCTGAAAGTTTGATCCTTTTTATTACCCTTGTTAATATATCCAAGCTGATTGTATCATAGGCCTTGACTATATCTTGGAAAAATATCCACATCCCCTTCTTGTTTTCTCTTGTATCTTTACAAATGTTATTGAGAATTTGAATCAGTTCAGTGGTACTTTCTCCTGGTAGTCTCGCAAAGTTCAGACCTCTTAGACATTGTTGAGCTTGCAAATGTTTCCCAATCTATTTATTAGAATTTTGGTGAAACATTTTCTTGTAACTTCTAGTAATACAATAGGTCTTGTATTTATAAGATCACATTCCCATGGCTTTGGTTTTGCTATTGGATAAATGTGGCTTTGTTTCCAGCCAGCGGGTGTTATTTGCCATTTTAGAAAAATGTTTAACATTTTTCTTAAATATTCTTTTCCATCTTGACCTAGCCTTTTTAACATTTCATAGCTGATTTGTGATTTTCCTGGAGCTTTGTTATTGGAAAGTGTTCAAAGTGTTTCACTCAATTCTTCTTGTGAAATAGGATTTAAAAGATCTTTATATCACCATGCCTTGATATAGTTCTTAGAATTGTATTCTTCTTTCCAGTTATTAGTGAAATTATTAAAGTTGGCCTCTCACTTTCTGAAGGTTTCCTGATGATATCTTCTAACTTTTTCCTCAATTTCACTCTTTTTGGTCATAATATATTCAGATATTTCTTTTTTAACTTTGACCCTATCCAAAACTATTTTGATACACTCTCTTACTGTTAGTGAGTTTACCATTTTTCTTTAATCATTTTGCAGGTTCTCACATCTTTGTTCTAAGGCTATTTTAATTATATCTCTAGCCTGTTTTGCTTCGAGGTTCTGACAAATAAATTTAAGACCTTCTATTGCATTTTGTATATTCTTTTTCAATAGTGTCCATGGAATATTTGGAAGACTATATTGGATATAACAATTTTCAATCTGGTAATTGAGGTTGTGAGCTCTGTTATGTTTTTCTATGGTTGTACTAAGAATCTGTAGCTTGTCCGAGTTGTTAAAAAACTCTGCTTTTTTGAAGAGTGTCATTAATTGTAATGCTCTTCTGAATTTGATAAACTCTGGACTATATCTATAGTGCTTATTTCTTGAGATTGATATGTTTTTGATTGCAAGCTTGTTGAAGGCTACCTTGCTAACTAGCTTTTTGAATGTCTTTCATATTTTATTTATTTGAACTTCTCTCATATTTTCTTCTGGTTCTTCTTATAACAAGGGGTCTAATATTGTTTTGAACTTATGGTTCAAACTGTTATTAAATACCTGCTATTGATCTATTGTTGACCCTTTTATATTTATTCTTTTCTTCCCTTTGGTAGGCAATTTGTGAATCATATCTCTAGTGAAAAGATTGATATCATGTAGTGTCATTATTAGCATTGTATAATCACTATTTGTGACTTCCTTCATGCTCTATTGTCGAAATATAGGATTGGATATCTTGTTAGACCTTATAATATCCATATGTAGTCAATTCAGCTACTACTTGTTGCATACCATCTTGTTGAGGTTTTATTTTTATTATCCCATACTACCTGTATGTCTAAGAAGTCTATTCATCAAGAAAGTTGAATAGAGGAATTTCTGAGTGTCATGATGGTCTGAATTTTGCTTTGGAAGATGATGTTCTATTTTCTGCTAGATTGTATGCTGCATTGAAATCTCCCATTAGTATTATATGAAAGTCTTGCCCATGTTTATTCTTGATAAGACTTTTCACTTTCTCTTGAACTTTTTTGCTTCTTTGCTTGTTTGATGGGATGTATACTTGCATGATACAGATTTTTTTCTTTTCATCAATAAGTTGACTGTGATTAAATATCCTTTCATTTCTTCTACTAATGCTACTTTTTTTTCAAGATCTTTTCTAATCAATAGACTGACTCCTGTTCCATATATAATGTCTGCATTGGTACTATGGAAGTGTTTATATAATGTCTGATTGTCGAAGACCTATTTTGCCTTTGTTTTAATCAATTTGGTTTCACTTAATTCTAGCATTCCTATTCCTTGTTCCTGCATCTCTTCTATAAGGCTATGTTGAATTACTGTATCTGAGATACCTCTAATATTGTGTGTACTGATTCTTATTACTTTCTTATAAATATTATCATCATTATTCTTTTTTAATACACTTTTGTCTTTTACTTTCCATTTTTTCTATTTGAAGAAATGTGTCAATGTTATACTTATTTTGCTGTTGAATCATTTCTTCTTGTTCTATTTGTTACCCCTTGCTCTTGTTTAGAGTATTTGTTATAGAAGGATCAGGCCAGTCCTCCTTGTTATTGTCCTAAACAACTGACATTTCTAGAAGTGATTTGATTTCCTTCTATCTTCTCTTATTTATTTACTGGAAGTTGTTTTTCCTTCTAGTCTTGAGATTCTACCATTCAGTCTTTTTAAGTTTACTAAAATGAGGTTTAAGGAGTCCTGTCTGTCTTCAGTCTCATATTTCATATCTTCTCTCCAAGAAACTTTTTGTTGTTATTGATTACCTATCGATTCTCTATTGCTTCCTATAGTTGGACATCTATATATTCTATTTCTCCACTGTTTTGATTTATTGTTGTAAGTTTGTCTAGTATTTTTTTGACTTCTTATTAGCTGGTCTTGCTTCGATAGTTTTTTGATTAACTTGTTAGAACTGTCACTATCATTATAAGAGCTCATTTCTTCTAAGCTTCTGAGTCTCCATTTGGGCTTCTTATTACTTTTAATATCTGCTTTTCTTAATCTTCATCAGGAAATTTTTTTGGGTAGAGATCTCTAGAGATCTCCACCATAAAAAATTTTTTAAAAATTTTCAAAAAAATCTCTAAAAATCTTCAAAGAGCTTTGAAAATTTTTGTAAAGGAAAAATTTTTATAATTAAAAACTACAGAGTTTTTTCATAATAAAAATTTTTAAAAATATTTGATATTTATAATGTATTAAAATAAATATTTATTTAATAAATATTCATTACTTTTATTAAATCTTAGAATTATATGAACTATATTATCTATTGTTCATATATCTATTAAATTATATACAGTATATTCATTAATTTAAGATATGCACATCCATACATACTGTATATGGAGTTTTTTCGATTTAAAATTAAACCATTGTACTAATGCTAATCATAGTAGAGATCTTCAAATTTTTTCACTTATATTTAATATTAATAAGACCTAAAAGTATATTAGTTTAGTAACGTAATATTATATACCTTATTAATAATTATATTTATCTTTCTCATTAACTCTTTCCGCTGATCCTCTGACTACACACAAAAAAGATGTTCGCAAGAAGTCTTTATACTTCTATGCTAATAAAGTCTTATCACTTTCCTTAAACCAACTTGAAAAAACTTTAAGAGACATCAACTACCTCCTTTCCTCTTGTTTACTATCCTCTTCAAACAAAAACTTGACCTCTAGTGACCTTAAAGGTCAAGTAAAACCTTTTCTACC
>CAJVPT010001478.1:0-21236 GCA_910592055.1 Acaulospora colombiana | reverse complement strand
ATTCTTATATAGAGATGAAAAGCCTCTCCTGAAATAAAACAACTTTGTTGTCTTGTTGATCAAATAACAATTGTTCATTGACTTTCTGAAAATAAAGTCTTTTACATTGATTATACTGAAGCATATTTTAATAAGACAGGTTTTTCTATTCAGTTAATTTGGAATTGTATTTTGGATGTTGTAAACTAGTTCATTGAAAAAAGCTTCTCTGAGACTTGTGTTAAGAATTCTTTATATTTTATGTTTGTTTTTCTTGTAAAGATGCTTTCAAATTTCCTTTCCTTTTTTTATATTATATGACTTTTAACACAAGTGTTTATAGTATTGATTAGTAACTCTTCTTTGGTAAATCTGGGTTGATTACAGATAAAAGAATGTGTACTGGTTTCTGATTTGTTATATCTTAGGTATTTATTGTCCTTAAATATATATGTAATTCTAGTATAGAGTTTGCTTTTGATTTGTAGTATATTAAAGATACTAAGATAGAATTTTTTGAGCTTTTGATCTTTCTAGTCAGTATAGTGATCACTTATTTTAATTGGTTGTAATAATGTGATAGCTGTCTGCCAATATATTTTCTTTGCTATTCTTTCATTATAGTTATATATTATTCAGTTGAGAAGTTTTTATTTTGCCAAGTAAATTGTCTGTATGAGTTTTTTTGTTATTAGTTTTATGGAAACTTCTATGAAGACATTGTTTTATTGTGTTATTATCTCTTAAAAGCCATATTGTATTCTTAATACCTTAATTACTTTCTTACTGGATTTCATTTCTTTTCCTCTATCGATCTGTATTAGATGATCTGTTTGTTTATTTTGTTCAACTCCTGAGTGTTCTTTTATCTTTTATAAGGATAGTTTTATTTGTTTTATTTTCACAAACCTACTATTTGAAGGAGAAGGTTTGAATTTTTTTGTGTTTTAATAATCTTTTCAGAATTTTCTTTGAGTCTTGAGAATATTGTTTAATGTTTCTTAACTGTCAATATATGAGGCTACTGAAGAGTGTTTGGATAGGACATTTAGTACAGTGAGTATTGATACAATTTCTGCTCTGGTGGATAATATGTGCATTGTTACTTGTTCTTGAAAAATGTGTTCCTTATGATTTGAGGTAATAATAACCCAACCCAATCCCATGTGAAATTTTTTATTAAAGTTGTTTAGAGAACAATCAGTATAGATTTCAAAAATAGCATAGTTTACTAGTTTTTCTCTGATTGAAACTAATGATGTTAGGCTTTTTGTAGAGCCTTTAAGTAGTTTGTTTAGATGTTTGAGGTGCAGTTGTGAGCTATTTGGGATTGAATATTGATATTTGCTTTTTGTTAAGCTGGAAGAGCTTATATATATTCAAAAGTGTAATAAAAAGGAAGTTGGAGAAGACCCTGTTTCTTCAGATTGTTTCTCTCTCCATATAACTGCTTTACCTTGTTGAGAACTTGCTTTTGTAGACTTGTATTGTAATGGATTATTGTTAGGTAGCTCTAAAACTATATTCTCTAGTTTGATTTTCTGTGCTGTAGATTGTACATCCTTTACAACCTCTAGTGGAGAGCTTTCTGAGTTCTATGTATAGTATCTATGTTTGATGGTATTTTAATCTATTTTTTATTGTCCCTTTTCAATAGTTGGATTGCCTTCTTTTATTATGAATATCCAGTAGAACCTGAAGGAGAGAAGATTCAGATATGGATATGCCTTTTTTAAATATGTTTTTTGTTATGTCAGTATTTACTTGATTTTTAGTTTCCAGTATTATTTTGAGTTTGTTCTATATAATAGTAAACCCCCTTGAAGTTGAACCTGGAACTGATTTTTTACTAATTTAAATAATTTGGCAATATTCTAGTACTTTGGATTTATCTGTGTTTAGGAGTTGTCCTATAAATAAAAGAATATACTTTTTTAGATTTTTCTGGTGTTCAAAAAAGAATGATTTGCTCATTATGTCTTCTATTGAAGTGTCTACTTCTTTTATTAAGGTCAGATTATTGGGTTCTTGTAATAGATATATTATAAAGCCATGCCTTCTCAAGAGTCAGATAATGTTATATATAAGATTGTTACTTAAATTTTTTAGGAGGATTTTTATCTTATTTATGATGGGTTGGATTGACTAGAATTCATTTGCAGTATCTATAGTCTTATTCTTGCTATTTTTTCTATTTTGTTAACTCTATTGATTCTGTTGGTTCAGTTTGTAGCATGAAGCAAAAGTAGTCTATCCAACAGGTGTAATATATTATATACATATTTATTGTAAAGAATATTATTGAGAATTATTCTGACCAGACCTAGTTTGTATTTAAAGGTTAATGTAATGTTGCTTATAAGAAAGTTATATGATTATTCTGATATAATCATATCATTGCATAGATATTCAGCATTGGAAATTAAGACATGATTTTTGATATATTGCATTTGCTTATCTGTAAGGTTTTTTATTTCTATTAATACTTTGGTCTTCCTGAATTTTTGTTTAATTAGAATTCTTTAGTAGTCTTTCTTTCCTGAGCTATTATATCACATTCCTAGAATTCTAACTAGGGTTTCTTTAGGACAATCCTGATTAGTTTGATTATTTATTACTATTTATTGCTTAAAGTCATTCTTTTTATCATTGATAATAATTAGTTGTAAATTTTTTGAATTGATTTTGATGTCAATAATATGGTAAAATTCTTTTGCTACTTTAATAATTTCCACATGTTCTCTACATTGTTTGTGATTCAAGTGGTATTATCTATATAGATGCTAACTGCAATGTTGACATTTTTTGTTAACCAGTCTTTTTGGAAATTTTTTTATATTTTTGTCAAGATTGTATAGCCTATGAAGTCTTTATTGATTTTGGTTATGAGAAAATCATAAAAGATATGTCAAAGGAAAGGAGATATTGTGTTTCCTTGGTTAATGTCATTCTCAACTTCATATTCGACTATGGATCCATAATATATCAAAACTATGTTTTGTCTTTGTTTGAGTATATTTAAAAGGATGTTGATAATTTGTAAAGGAATTCTGATATATTTGAGTGCTACGGTTAGTATTTCAAAGTTGACTAAATCATATGCCTTAGATCCAGGCTTATTTGTTTATATTTTTCAAATATTCAATGATATTGTTTATAATGTGAATTGATTTCTATATGCACAACTAGGAAGTGTTATCCAATTTAATTCAGAAAGAATTTTGTGATCATCTATGCAATGTACCAGTTTGTCTATAATATTTTTTAAAAATTTTTTCTTCCTGCATCCAATAGGGTAGTTTGTTTTGTAATTTCTAGATTGTTTTGTCAATATTTTGGTTTTGGCATTGGGTAGATGGCTTCTTTACTTCATTTTTTTGGTATATCACCTTCTCTAATAATTATGTTAAAAAGTAAGTAGATTTCTTCTAGTGACTTTTTCCTTAGTTTTTTGTAAGCCATGTATAGAATCTGATTTTTTCAAAAACTGATTTTGTGCTTCTGCTTTGAATCACTTTTTTGATTTCCTTAGTAAATATTTCAGAAAGGACTGAATTGTATTACCTGATATTAATGTTCTTTTTTGATTCTTATTCTGCAGTTCAGAAGGAAAAGTTGAAGATTGGCCTGATGTTCTTAACTAGTGTTCAGTTCTGGAAGTGCTATCTAACTCTGTTTTTGATTTATTTGGGATTGGTTATAATTGACACTCTCTTGTCTTCTATAATAATCTTATTCAAGATGATAGTTCTCCTAGATTTTTTTATGATACTATTGATCATTAATTTTTTGTTTGTTGCTAGGTATACTTGTTTGTTTAAAGTTCTTTGTTTTATAATGAGTACTTGCTTTCTATAAGTAATTGCTAGTGTGATGACTTTGTATTCTCAGATGATTTTTTGAATATAGTCTTGCTAGTGCTATAAAAAGATATATGATGTAGCAGGCTAATCGGTGAATCTATTGCTAATAACCAAAAGCTCATATAACCTATAAATATAAGAGTCCATCCTTCTATTATACACATACAAAAAAAACAAGCAGAAGCATAAAAAGATTTGGATAAGTCTCAAGGTAGGTTTTCCTAAAATTACTTATAATTTCACTATTACAACAATTTATTCAAAAGATTCATCTTAGATAAATCATTTTATTATTCATTGAAAAAAGTTATATTTATATATTTTTATATATAGGGCTATTATATACCATGGCTATTCTAGTATTATGTCATACATAAATTGCTTTGTGGTCAACTAATTTTCTATTATCTCAGCTCATGGCTTTTTACTTTTTTGACGTGTATGTATTGTTTGCACATTCTTCTATCTTATAAAGAGTATAGTAATAGTCTGCAATTTATTGTTTTGTGTAAGCTTCAGTCATATCACAATTGTCAGTCACATAATTATGGAAAAAATTTTGAACTCGGTCTGACTTCTTTGGCCTTTAACAATGAATATATTACCTTTAGCTTGATCAGGTGTTATTAAATATCTAGAAACTTTTTCTGAAGTTGTTTTAATAGTGTAGAAGGTGACTTGTTTGCTTTCTAAGTGACTTTAAATCTGTTGTTGAAGAACTGCATCTGCAATAACAGATTTTTTATTATGCCTTCCTTCCTTAGTATTCTTTTTTCCAATATTGTTTTCTTTTTGGAATGTGGAGCTTAGCTGCTTTAAGTATGTGGCTACATATAATGTTTATTGCTTATTTATTGATTTTGATTTTGTACTTTAATTATTTAAGGCTCTATTAACTTTCAGGAAAAATTTTTTTATTGTTTATTATTTGCTAGCTGTCAATTATATTTATGATTTGACTGATAATAGGAGGTCTCCTTGTATAAGTTCAGTTGTCATGTTTCTATTTCAGTAGTAGTGGGTTTGTGATTACTAGAAAATAGTAAATCCAGATCTTTTTCAATATAGGCTTTCCTACTTTGACATAATAGAAGTATGTTCATCCAAATTTGATCAATCTTACTACTGATATTGTTCTAGCTTCAGTTATATTCTCTTTTACTTAGGTTATAAAACCTATATATGTCCTTTAAGTTATGATCAATCAATGTTTCTATTTGAGAACCTGTTGGTTTGTTGAATGTACTTTGTTTGGATCTATTGTTTTTATCCAATGCCAGGTTGGAAACTTTATTTGATCTTCTAAAACCAGGAAATGTCTATTTTTTGAAGTGATTCTTGTATCTATTGCTTTAATTTATTAATAATATCTTTTGTTCTCTTATCTGTATGAAAGTAAATACCTATAATTCTAAGTTTCTATTTTTTGAGAAATATGAGATCTGTGTGTATCAATCTTTCTTTTCAAGTGTTATATTTGTAAATGCAGTCTACTATATCTTTTTTGATTATTAGGTTTAGGCCTTGTCTAATCATTTGTTTATCATTATGTGATCAAATTATATAATAAAATAGGTGTTTCTAGTATTTTGATTGTTAATGAGTACTATTGGTCAAAGTTGTTATAATATGTTCCAGTCCTTTGCTACACACTAGTTGAACCTGATCTCTCTTTTGTGTTTGTTTATTAGGCCTTGAATATTGACACTTATAGTTTGCTATATTGGATGTTGAATATTTTACTTAGTGTTATAGTTATGTTATTGTTGTTGAGATTGTTTTCCAATATATAATTGTTTAAATAGTAGATAGAGTTTGATGGATTTTATTTTTGTATGTTCTTGGGTATCTTTCTAAATTGTATATTGCTATTGTTGTATATTATATTTTCTAGTATAGATGGTTCTGATGTATCACTCATTGATTATTTTTAGTAGAGAAGTATGCTATACTAGGGATCAGTTCTGAAATTGTATTGAGTATCTTGTACATGTTTTGATCCATTCTGCTTATGGTTTTATGAATCTGTTATTGTTAAGTTTGAATGTTAAATTGTTCTTTTGCACTTGATTAAAGAGTGGGGGTTCTATTTTAATTTGATTTGTCTTCTTCATTCTCTGTTTTCATGGTGTCTGGGAAGTTATTTTCTAGGACTACTAAGTTGTATACTCTCTTATCCAGGTTACTAATATTTTTTTTTATTTCTTTAATTTCGTTCTTGATTTTTCTAAGAATAGTTATGATGTTAGCTAATATTGAATTACTTTTTTGAATCTTTTTGATTGGCATTAACCAGATTTAATAGCTGCTGCATAAGATCCAGGCTTGATTGAATAATGTTATATGGTTTTGGTTTGATTTCTAATTGGAATAGTATATACAAATCTAAACTTGTTATATAGTTTTCCAAACTTATTCTTTTGTATCTTGTTATTATTTCTTTCATTGCATTCTTCTTTCTCTAATTGGGCAGCTGTTGAATAGATGCCCTGGGCTGTCACAAATTGTGACAGTTTAACTTTGATAGATTGCAGGTATAGTTGAAATCCTCCAGTTGGATTTTTTGTAAGTGGCTGCTTCTAATTCTTCCTAATTACTGAAACTGATAATTGCAAATCTCTTTATTTGATATGATATTCTTCTTGGTATATAGCAAGTCTTGGCCTTGATTTGTTTGCATATTTTTTTTAAATCAAAGGCAGTAGTGTTAAGTAGAAGATTAGCAAGTTTTGCTACAGTTTGTCTATTTGCTTTCATTTAATCTACATCCTATGTGCATCAAAAACTCTTATCAAGTCAGCTTTGAGGAGAATACTCAATTTTTTGATTAAGACATCTTTGTTCTCTTTTTTTGTATATATAATTATTGCTGTCTGCCACATTTGCTGTGTTGACATGGTGATATTGCTAATCACACCATATTAGATGAAGAATTATTGCACTTCTATAAGTTTGGTGTTCAGGAGAATATTCATACTCTGATACTGTTTTTCTGTTTTAGGATTGGATTTGCATTTTCCATAAGGACCTGTATTTGTTGTTTGTATCAAATAATGAATTGTTGCAATTCTTAATTGCTTCTTATTCGTTACTTAAAATAGTAATAATATGTTCTGTCTCTTTTTTTTCACTTTGAATTGTCATAATCCTTCTGGCAAATTCAAGGCCTTGATGAAAAAAGTTATTTTCTGAGCTATGGTTTTTCCTGAAAAATTAGTGACAAGGATACTGAACTTGGCTCTCTCTTTGCCATAGTGAATAGATTTATTAAAGAGAGAAAGGAGTCTTGGTTTGATGGTTCAAAAATTTACCTTTTGTTTACCCTTGACACTGACACATTACAAGTTTGAGATTGATGCTTGTTGATTTTGTTCTATCTCCATCTACATATCTAGATCATCTTTATATGCTTTTTTTTCATGTCTCTCTAGTTAGTTCTGGAATCACTTCTTGTATTTTTATATTTAGTGTTGTTGTAATGTTAACAGATTGGTTTTCTGTTAATTTTTGATAGTTATGATGGTTTCTTCAACCTTTTCTCTCTAATCAGTACTCTGATTGGTTTTAAAGAAGGGTTTGGATATTGTAACCTTTGCTGTTAAGTCTTGGGCATGTGTTTATTATTAAAGTCTTCAAACTGGATTTTTCTTTGGCTGTTCTTTTTGACTTTTTCTTTATTTATAGCTTTTTCTTTGTTACTTGCATTGTTATTTTTTGTATAACTTGTTTATGTTACCTCTTGCTAGAATATTCTCATTGTAGTTAAGCCTCTACTAGACTTTTTTTCTTTGAAGTTTCCTTTGAGATGGTATCTCTCTGTTTACCTTTTCTTTTTCTTTAAAAATTATCATAAAAAAATTTTTTTTAGAAAAAAAGAATTTTCATATTGATTTGCTCTATTCTGAATAATTATTAAATTTTCATTATCTTTCATAAATGGCTTTCAAAAGTCCATAAATTTTATAGAATGCCTCATAGTATTTGACTAATAGATCCAATATTTCAGTAAATACCTCTAAATTTGATTTTTTCATATACAAGAGTTTTCTGGAAATGTTCAGATCCATTGATTATAATTTCATGAATATTATATATACTGATTAAAAATCAATATAACTCATTAGCTGAAAACTGATCTAGTTCAGAAATTGAGCTGATATTTGATCGATTATTTAAAATTTTAAGTCTCTGATTATTAGGATTGGATATGGTTAGATTAATAATTTAATAATCATTTATCGATCTTTGCATTAATTTGGATTCAATATTTCAATGACTACTTGGCAATGAATCTAGATTAAAAATTTATTAGAATTCTACTTCTAAATATTAAATTTGTTTAAAAACTTATATTAAATACTATTCATTCTCTCAAATTAAAAGTACTAAAATGTATACAATAGTTTATAATAATATGCATATTCATATAAATATATTAAAAGATAAAGATTCGGAGTAATTTTTTCTTTCTCATATTTTTATTCTATTAATTTAATCATTATAACTAATTTTTTGTGAGCCTTATTTAATAAATTTTATCTTAAAATTCAGCATACTAAGATTTGACAAATCTTGACAAAGCTCATTAAAATTTGGTAATCTATTTCTGGAAGATGTTTTCATAGAACAATAGTTATATATATTATAAAAAATTTTTTTTACTGATTGGCAATAAAGTTTAAAATTCTTCACACTATTTATTTTCTCAAATTCAGTCAATATCTGATATTACTTAAAAATTTTTCATTATTAATTGTATTTTATCCAATATATTATTTGTAGTATCACTTCTTTAATCTATATTTGTTTAATTAGCTATTTACCAATGCTAAAAAAAAAACAATATATATGATTGATAACTGAATAAAAAATTGGATCAATATAAGATAGACAAAGAAATTCAAACTATCTGGTATGATTCTCACAGATAAAACATTTTCATGATGCATTTAAGTTACAGTGCCCCCATTTGATAGATTCTCATGTATATGTTATCTAATCTTGCAGTATAAACCATTTGTTTATATTCTCTATGCTATTAAAATTATAATAATTATTTTTATAATTGATATTCTTCTTGCAATAATGACATGACACTAGTACCAAAATGTGTCCATACACTTTTTGTATAGCATAAATATCATAAAATTAAAATTAATGTCATCTGAATTATTTTTTTTTCTTTATTTTCAGCAATTGAATTGAGCTTTATTCCTTGCCATAGTTGCATCAATTTATTACCAATTGGAGAAAGTTAATAATTTATTTGATATAAACTTGGTTCACTAGGACCTATAATATGCTAAAAATTAATATATTTTTACATAGATATTGTATAGAAGTTCATCAATACTTGATTGATCTATACAATACCAAAGATTATATTCAAAATTTAGATTTGATATATTTGTAACAATTGATATGAATAGTGAAAATGAAAAAACTAAATTGGGCTGATTAATTATATTTCTATTTAATAATTTTGATTGTTTAAATTGTAAAAAATTACAAAATTTTCTTTGTTTTATTGCAAATTGTGAAATTCAATATAAATATACTTTATAATTAATAGTTGATTGTTTTTTTGAAAACCAAGAACATTACTCTATTTATATAATTTGTAATATTTTTGACATGTCACAAAACCAACTGGTTTGATAATTCAAATTTATTAATAATAGTATACAAAGATTCACAAAAAAGCTCAAATTCTTTATCAACAATTTCAATTAGTACCAATTTTATAAATTTTTATAGTACATTTCTTGTACTATTCAATAAATTAAATCAAATTCTATAGTTTATAATCTATAACAAAATCCATATAAAATGACTATCTGAAAATTTGCTAGAATTTGAGGAAAATTTGTATTTTAGTATAAATAATCTTTGAATATATAATCTATTTTTTCATTATTATCAACTTCAGATTTATCATATTTATAACTTGCATTATTCAATCTTGGATTTTGCTGATTATTGTTTAATAACATAATTTGACTTGATAAAATATTTCTTGTTCTATGTTAAAATATGAATTTTTTATTTGTCAAATGTTTATTTTTTTTTTTTTTGATATCTATAAAAAAATTCTGATTGTGGGCCAACAAGTGATTCATTATATTTACTACAGTTGCAAGTATCTTTTTGTTTCTTTTATATAGTACTAACCATTACCTCTATTCACAATAAGGGCTGTCTTAATATATTTAGCATTGCATTTTTTGTTTATACTAATAAGCTATTTATAGTTTTTTGACTAACAATAGACTACTTACTTTACAATAGGCTATGCTAACTTTAAACATTGCTAAACTTTACATATTTTATTAAACACATAGTTTTCTTATTAGTACTTGAGACTTAATTAATATTTTTTACCTTGCAATACTCAATCTTTCATATCAAATCTTTAGGTTTTTAGGTTTTAAACTATTACACATAAATTGTATCACTTATGTAACCTCTGACAATACAAATGGCTTATTTACAAGACAATATATTGACAGCGAAATGAGAATAAAATGGATAATTCAAACTGAATCAAGTATAAAATTTAGTACTTTCTAAGCAAAAACTTAGAACACTCTATTTTTTACAAAAGTAGAGTTGACAATGATTCTCATAGCAATTACTATGCCAAGTGCAAACAAAGAAATAAGTATAATAATAGACAATCAAATCTCAATTAATGCAATAACAAAAAAAAACAGGAGTACAAGTAAAGAAAAAAAGATCGAAAGTTTAAATAGAAATCTAATAAATACAATATATAGATAATATCAGCTCAGAATATAATAGTAAAGTGGATTAAAATCAAGAGCTACTCAGAAAATCAGGAAAATAAGTTGGTAGACAAATTAGCAGCTACTATACTAAATGATAATTATAAGGATATAGTAAAGATTCAAAGGAAATATACTATCAGTAGCAGAGTACTATTAGAATAGAACCAGTCTTTTATAAACCTTCCATTTAAAATACTAGAAAAAACTCTCTTCAAAACAAAGTAAACAAGCAAATAACGAGCCTTGAATAAAATTAGAATTGATTTATAGTTTAAAAAACAAAGAAATAAACTAAAATATAACTATGCAAACACTAATGCTATTCAAAATAATATCCCTTCAAATATATCAAAATAATTACAGGGATAGTGCCTTTTTCTAAAAGACATGGTTGAATAAGCACTGCACTCCGGCAAACATAAATACAAGAAAGATATATCTATACAACAGTTTAATATGTATAATTTGTAAGAAATAGAAGAAAAAAGATCTTCACTCATTTACATTTGAATTAAATAGAACAAGTTTAATAAAAAATATATGTAATTCCTTACTAGAAATATGTAGTCAAAGCAAATAGTAAGAAATAAACAGAAGATAAAGAAAATTGTTGAAATATTTATTTGAACTAGCAACAATAGAAAATCTATTCAGATTAAATATTATAAAATAAATAGATATAATCAGAAAAGCTTTAATACACAAGATGAGAAAAACAGTAGAAGAAATCACTAGAGATAAGAAAACAGCCAAAATAGTAATAACGACTGTTACAACATGATTTTGGTAAGAGAAATGAAAAATTTGAAAGCTAATATATAAACTAGTAATAGAATAAAGAAAGTTACTTGAAATTACTAGAAAAAACAAGAGAGAAAAAACAAGAAATTACAAGGAAAAAGACAAGAAGAAAACACTATAGGAATATAGAATCTTTTTGAATAATCAAAATATTTTTTACATAGATCTAACCATCTGAAGTATAAAAAATATTCTTCCAAATTAATACTCATCAAATTTATTTTTTCTATAAATATTAGTATTAGCAGAGTCATTATGTGCTAATATTCATTTCCAAGTAAACTGTAGCAAGTTGCAGAGTTTATTTAGATACCAAATCATTAGTTTTTCTCTATCATAAATATATTTTCTTACATTCAATTTGTGTATAGTGATATGTATTAACTAATTAAATAAAAATTAATAATAAGACTTTGTCAGCTTTAAAAAATAAAAAATAAAAAGTATACTCTTTATTATTATTGATATTTTCTGATTAATCCATTTCTTTATGACTTGCTATTTCTTTTTAAAAATACTTTTTAATACTTAATCTGATATTGTGACCATAAATGAATAATTTGTTGCAATTTTTTCATATTTTTGATAATTTATATATTATTATTTATATAAATTTTAATTATTATATTTACTTTTTTATTAGTTTATTCTATTTTGAAATTTCTATATATTTTTATGATATTATAAAGTTTGTAAACTTTTTTTTTAATTAATGAAATCATATGTCATACAAAAATATATCGGAGCAATGAAAATATTGTATTATATTAATAAATACTATCATTAGTATTATATTTTTTAAAAAGTTATAACATATCAATATCGTATTCAGTTTAAATTAAGAATACTAAAAGATATTATAAAAAAAAACTCTTATCACTAATTCCTAGTTTCCTTAAAAATTTTCTTTTTTGATATTATTTTTGAAAATCAAAAAATCAACTTCTAATATCTAAAAAAAATATAGTCTAAAAACAACAATATCTTACCACCAAACTTTAAATATACTATATTTCTTTGTAATAACAATTACTGTATAAGTATTAAAGGAAAATTATTACAGCATAGTTTTTTTTTACAAAGAAAGAAACTTTAAGAAAACTGATTTACAGTAAGCTTTTAAAGGCTTAATCTCAACTTCACAAAGCTTTCAACCAGGTTAGTATAGGTTAACACCTTTATTGACACTAAGAGAAGCATTATAGGCAATAAATCAACTAATAAATTAGTTAAAGCTCAAAGATCATAACACCTAGGAGGATGTTCAAGCTTCAATTACTTAATAGTAGAAAGTATATAAACAACATAGAAACAATCCATATTTAGGATTACATAATGTGAATATTTCATATTTATTAGCTTGAATAGCAATTCACTTACATATCTAATAAATAACTTGCTTATATATTTATATTTTATACTTATAAGTGATAATAGTTGTTAACAATACAATAGACCTAAAAATAGTAATATAGCTTATAATCAATATAATAATAACTTGTTTACATAAATAAGAGTAAATAAATAAAATAAATAAATAAACAAATAGTACTACTTAAATAAGTAAGAATAACTATTATGTTAGAAAACTCTAGAATTATTTAAAACATCAATTAATAAATCAATACTATATATAGCAATCTATTCTTCATATTATATAATCAACATATCTATGAAAAAATACAAACTCCTATAGGTCACTAAGAAAAGAGAAGTATATATCATAGAAACTTTAGTTTAGCCAATAGACAAGTATAATAAATAAAGAAATTATAAGCTTTGAAACCTTTTTAAATATCACTTCAACTAAAGAAACTATTATAAACCCAGTTCCAGGTCCAACTAAATACTCAAATATTGATAGTATTATTATTAGAATTCTGAATGTTAATTATAATCTTTATTAAAGCCAAGGTTCTTAGACAACATATTTTCTACTTATTAATTATAGAACAAGAAAAAGAAAAAGATTTTTTAGCTCACTTTTTAAAAGAAAAATACAGGGATATGATAGAATAGACAAAATAAATACAATACACATTACAATTATTGCTAACAAATTAATCAATAGTTAGGAGAGATTCTCCTACTAACAATTTACTCTATAAGGTAATAGCTATAGAAGTTTAAGCAACTACATTAATTAAAATTATGATTATTATTGAAATTGAAATGAAAGACAAAGAATTAGAAGACAAACTTGTATAAAAGTCATTAATGAAAAAATTAAAGGAGGCAATATACTAAACAATAAACATATAAGACAAAAAATAGGAAAACATCTAGTATCAATTCATATAATATTAAGAAATATAGAGATTTCAAAATAGTTGTATTTATCTCAAGACTTCTAGAAGAAACTGAAATAAAACAAATAATGTATCTCTAAAACACGTTAAACTTACTAAAAGACTTTTATCTCTTTATAAAGGAATTCATCAATGGCAATACTTAGATAATATTTTGCTGCAAAGAAAAAGAAGATGCATTAAAATACCTTTAAAAAATCAACTAAAAGAAGGAAGCCAATTTTATTATCATATCCCTAGAAATGAACATGTAATCAAACTTTAACTAATTACCAAACAAAAAAGTGTTTCAAAAACAAAGGAGAAAAAGAAAACATTACTAATGATTACCTTAATAGATATTTACTGGGATTACTCATGTCAAGAAATTAAATAGTTCTCAATTAATATGAAAAATAATAAACATTTATATTTATAATCACTTATAGTTATAATACAGAATCAAGATATATATTATTTTTACAAATAATATACTGACCTTGAGAAAAAATGGACAATCTATACCAGAGTAGAAACTATTAGAGTTATTGGCCTTTTGAAAACTGAATAAAATATGAATTTACTATAGTATCTATAAAAAAACAAAATATAAATAAGATTAACCTAATAAATATATATTAAGCCTCCTTAAAAAATATAAAAGTTTTATAACAGATCTTTAAGATTCTATAAGACTCAATTAAAGCAGAACAAACTGACAAAAATAATGTTACTTGGTAACAAAATAGATGTATTTATTGAATAATGGACAGTTTAAAGATTAGATAAATCATTTATATAATAAAAATGTATTACTAAATAATTCAATAAAAATATATCTGTCAGTTAAACTAATTAATATATACTATATATATATACTTAGTTAATTTATAAATATGTGAATAATAAATATAGACAATTTTCATATATTTGAAATTTCTTTCACTATTACAGTTTTAATAATTAACTCTATTAAAAATAGAATGGCATAATAAGTATCTTCCAAGAAATATTTTTTCTATTTGGTTTATTTGATAATAAACAAATATAAAACCTAGAAATTTTTTGTATGACAATATATATAAATACAAATAAAACAAGACCAAACCTATATTAAAAATTATATTAAAAATAAAGTTTTATAACTAAACTATTATTAACTCTAATTATTTTATATTAAATTATATGTTTCAGCAATAAAATTATAATATATTCTATATTGATTAATTTAGCCTATATTTCACCACTTAAATATAAATGATTCTTTATTACTAATTAATAATCTATTTTTAAACAATTCCTATAACAATCATGAAATATTATTCCCAATGTTGTTACACACTATAAGATAACATTTTGAATATAATTTAGGTAAAATGTTCTGACTGATATGGCTAATATTAAAACGCACTTGTATTATTACAATGTAAAAATTTAATTATACAAATCAAACTCACAATAAAATTGAATCTTATTGTTCCCTATATTCAATTGTACTATATTTATATACTTTTAAAACTATTAAATTTATGCTACCCTAAGGTTTATTTTTAAATACTCATTAGGTTTCTCCTCAGAATACCTATCTTATATTGAATGTAAAACACTACAATTAATAATAATTAAATTGCATCTGTTTTATAAGGTATCGCTTTTTGCTAATACAAATTCTGATTACTATTAATCAATTATCGTCATCTTCCAGTGTTTTATTAGACGTATTCTTTTTTGAACGTGTTTTGAGTTGATCATTAATATTATCTTGACTATAAAGAAAAAAAAGATTAATATTAAAAAAAAAAAAATCAAAGATTCTAAATAATAGAAACATACAACTTGCGTTTTCCAATGGCTCTTGGTTTGGGACCCCAAAATTTCTCGGGATTCTGTTGATATCGGACCAATTTTATTTTTCTTGAAAGTGGTTCGGCATCCTCATGAATTTCAAAATCCGCAATAAAACTAATGAAAAGGGGAAAAATTGTAAATAATTTACATAAGAAGTGACAAATTTCATGAATGCAAATCCACAAAAACCTTGGCTCAATTTCTAATAATTTTTTTGCAGGAGAATTTTCTTTTATATTTTTCATTGTAACCGGATGGATTTTAATCTATAAATAAATAAATAAATTAATATATTAAACAGTACTTGATCAGTCATAAATTGCCATATATACTTGCCCATGATCGAATAATATCCCATATTACGCTCATGGGTGCATCTGTTTTTATGGATCCCGCGGCAGCATGAGACATCGAAACTTTGTGGCCCTTATTTAAAAGCGCCGAGCTACGCATAAAAACAACCAGGAACAAGGTGAATAATTATAGTAATAACACATTAATCACATCTATTCTTACCAAAAAACTTTTAATGGCGGATTTGTGCAGTGAATTGTACCGCATATACCTGCAAGGTTGTGATAAAGAGGAACGTCTATTTCCTACATACAATAACGAGATTGTAAATTTGCAAATCATATAAACTTCATATATTTCATTACACTCTTACCTCAGAAATGACAGTTAGCATACCTAACATTCTAGAGTGAGTCTTATAGGATTCTTCGCTAGATTTTTTCACATGTTCTAGCATCTTACGAACAAAATCTTTGTTGTGAAGCGTATGATTCCACATGGGACCTCCTACCTTAAAAAAAAAGCTTGATTTTTAAAATTAAATAATCAAAGTCAAAATATCAAAAAATACACAACACCTGAAATGTATTCTGGCAGTGTTCACAATATTTATCTACAATTGGTCCGGATACGGGTAAGAATGTACCTTTGCTGGTTTCTTTAGCCAGGGGTTGCATATGGTAAGAACGACATCCATTACAAACGTATAACATGGAAGTCTTACTAATAAATTAAGAAGATATGAATGAAACAATCATATTCAAACATCACGACTGTATTTAACAATATATACCATGGATTCTTTTTTACTTCAGAAGCTGATGTAAATATTCTTACAAAAACACGAATGTAAAAGTCAATACTGCAACTTAAAAGGGGTAATATGCGCCGCTGATATCTGGCAGCAGACGTAGATAAGGTGTATAGAAGAATTCGGAGGGCCTTCGTTTTTATTTTTTTCAATAATATTAGTAAATGATTGTATTAAATATGAAAAACAACGAAGGCGTAACAAACCATTTCGTGACAAAATTCTCCTCTAACAGGTATAGACCCATAATTTGCATAACTATGTAACGGTATTAATTAATGACGATCTTATTTATACCTTAAAATTTTTTTAAAGTTAAATACCATTTTTCGGGATAATTTGAACCAGTAAGATTGGCCAAGTCAGTGCATGTTATACAGAGTAAACCTATTGCAATATTAAAATTTATCTCTGCATCTGGAAAACCATCAATATAAGATTTTCAAACATAGTTACCTCCATCCTCTACAGCTTGCACCACTCCATCAATAAATGGTGATGCAGTTCCGTATGGATCAAGGTCTATAACGTCAAATCGATCTGGATGTTTCCGGTGTTGATATAACACCGAACTTTAAATAAAATTTAGCAAAGAATAACTTTCGTTTATAAAACTCTCATTATAAAATATACGATATGCTTACCAAGCATCACCCTGATTCGCTCTTACCAGGTCTTTGTCCAATTCATTATATTCAATATTTCTATTTATGGATTCAACTGCATCAGAATCTAAATCGTTGGCTACAATGAATTTTATATTTGGGATTTCCTTTGCATAACGAATCGAACGCAATCCGCTAGCGGACAATGCTTCTAGAATTGTAAAGTTGTAAGGCTTAGGCTGTTGAGTATTGAGTTTTTAGGTATCTTAATTCATTTGTATTTCATTTAATTTTCATTTTTTTTTAAAAAAAAATATAATTTATGAAATCTTACTTTTAAGTCGGCTATTGCCATATCAAAAGAAAAAATTTTGATAATATTAAAAAATAATTTTAACGAAATGTTAATGCATGAATAATTCGTTACTTACAATTAAAAGCCCTTGTGTCTCGCTGTTTCTTTTTCTGTGCCTTGAGTTCCTTTTCTTCTGAATAAATTTCACTCCATGTTCTTATAGCCGCAATAGACATATCCCGATTAAATTGCTGAACATTGTTATAAAAAACTTCATTATTCTTTGGGAAAAGAATGCTCGCTTTCCCTTCTGTAATCTCAGTAAATTTCTCCTTGTTTATCGTAACCATATTAAAAGTGGCGTGTCTATTGTATGTGTGGATATTCCGTTTTAAAAAAATTCTGATAAAACGAACAATATCTTTTAAATTGTAAAGTTTTTGAGACATACGTGAGTAAACTTTTTGCATCTACGTTACGTTACACGATATTTCTTAAATTGAAGTCCGTGTAACCAAATATTATAATCGTGATCAAAATTTATAAATTAATTTTTGTAATATTAGCTAATAAAATTATATACAGTTTGGGACAAAAGTTTTGTTTACATTTTTCTTTTTATTTTTAATTATAATTCAATAATTATTTAAATAAATTTAATGTATAGTTGTTTCCAAAAGTTTGAACCTACTTACTATGTTTTTATTATAAATTTCAATTTTGACAATTTTTAAATCCTTATTTATACAATCAAAAATTATAAAATTCATATATATTCTATCTTAATACAATTTTATTTGTTGTATTTTTTTCTAAAATTTTTTATATATAAATTTTAAAGTTTTAATATTGTTAAAAATTTTTTCTTTATCAAATTTTTATTTTTGAAAGATTTTAATTAAATGTTATTATAAATTATATAATAATTAATAAAAAAATAAAGATATTTAACAATAATAAACTTTAAAATAAATTAATAAAAATTTTTTTAAAAAAATATAGAAAATATAATAAGTATTAAGACATAATATACAGTATATGTAAATTTTATAATTTTTGACTAGATAATTAATAATTTAAAAATTGTCAAAAAAAAAAATTTATAATAAAAATATAGTAAGTAAACTTAAACTTTTGTAAACAATTGTATATTCAAAAATATAATGAATAAAATTGCTTAAAATTTTTTTCTTAAAATTAATTATTAAAATTTTATTTGATTATAATTTAAAAAAAAATTTAAATTTAAATATATTAAAGAAATTTTATAATAAAAATAAAAATAAATATATATATCTATTAAAATTTTTTATTTATAAAAAATTTTTAGTTATATAATTTATCTAAGTTTAATTAAAAAAAAATACCAATTTAATATTAAACTACTATTTTTAAACTTTTCAAAAATTTTTAAAATTAAATTTATAAAATAATAAAAATTTTTTTCATGCTAGCTCATTCTTATATCAGGATAAATATGTTTTATTAAAGCAAAAAGATACCTAGGAACAATCAGAATAAATAATTATCTATGCTACTAAGAATTTACAGATTAACGAATAGTACAGCAAACTATTTATGTATCACACAACCAGGATAAGATAAATACATAACTATCTAGTATAGTTAAACTATTTACTAAAACAAAATAAAAAATAACATTAAGTAAAGAAACTTTTAACTATATTATCTTCAAGACCATACTGATACTCCCTAAAGACATAACAAAACATGATCCACTGAACAGCTTATCACTACTCCAAATTCTATAAGGAGGAAGAGCTAATATAACAAGAATTCACCTATAGTATCTATCAACTCTAATATTATGGATCTCTCATATGTAGCCTTAACTTTACTAGCACTAACCAAAAATTTTTTTATATTGTACTACTATCAAAAGAGTATTTGAAGAGAGAAGTTAGTTTCTTAATAAATCAATAGGGTTGTTTTTTCAATGTATCAATACCAGGTAACCAAAAACTTTCCTAAAGGACTCTGCACCTTGTGATTTTTTTTTTCTGATTATATTTATTAGATAAGGGAAGGAGGGGTAGAGTAAAGTATTGTTTGCTATCCAATAAGTCCTAATCCAAGTTTCTTTATTCTTTTTATATAACTAATAACTTCATAAATTTCATATCTTATATTTACCCATGTGACTAGCATGCAACTTTGGTAAATCCCAGGTTCTTATGGGAACTAAAGAAATACATTCAGACACATGAGGTAGCCAATAGGGGCTTGTTTACATCTTGAGTTACTGATATATTTCTATTGTTCAATTACAGCACTAGAAACTTTGTGCTACTCAAAATTTAGGATTAAACTGAAGTAGGCAAAATCCCTCAGAAAAAATTATAAAAAAGCACTATTAAAGTATCTATTATAACAAGAGAGTGGTGGGATTTTCTTCTAAAGAGTCTCTAATTACACCAAAACTCTGTAGTATTTATAAGGCAGTGAAAGGGTGATAGAAAAGTCAGTGTCACTTCCTTTCAAAACTTTTTTGCATTGATAAGAAGAGTAGTATTATCTTTCTGACTACTAGAAGGTAAGTTTTTCATAGCAAAATATAAAAAGAGATAGTGAAGTAGTAAGGTGATTCTTGGGAATCTTGTTTTCAAGTTGGTTTAAGGAAAGTGATAAGACTTTATTAGCCTTAAAATATAAAACTTCATGTGAATGTCTTTTTTGTGTATGATTAGAAAATCAGCAATAAGAGTTTTTTTGTTTTATAAAATAAAAATTAAATATATTTTATTAAATATATTATTATATAATTAAAATTTTGATATAAATTACTTTTTATGCTAATTTTTTGACTATACACAAAAAAAATATTTAAAAGATATTTTATATTTTTATGCTAATAAAGTTTTACTACTCTTCTTAAATCAACTTAAAGAAATATTAAGAATTATCACTAATTTTCTTTCCTTTTGTTTATATTTTTTTTTTCAATTAAAACTTGATTTTTATTAACTATAAATATTAAGAACCATCTTTTTTATCAAAATAAAAAAGTTTTAAAAGGAAGAAGAACTAATATACTATTATTTCATACTATAGAAAAGTAATACCGAGTATTAATATAATTAAAAAAATTTTTTTATTCTTTTAGTTACTAAATTTACTTTAATAATATTTACTTTTAAAATTTTCTGATAAATTTTGTTTAACTCAATTTGATTATGAATTTTGAATAGTATAAAGTTTTTTATGCTATAATTGAATAGATGGTTCATATTATTAAAAAAAATAAATAAACTTATATTAATTACTTTATATATCTGAATATATTTTTTAATTCCATAAAAATCTAAAATTAATTATAAATTATTGTAATTAGTACAAATAGATATAGAACACAATTTTATATATATTATTAATTATCTTGAGTAGTGTTTACAATTTTGATCTGAATTGATTTATTCGTAAATTGAATATGAATCAGATCGAATCAAATTTCTAAATTTTTAATCTGATCAGATTCAGATTGAATCATATTTTAAATTTACAAAATTATCAAATTCAAATTGGATTCAAATCAGATTTGAATCAAATTCAATATAATTTAAATTAGATTTTTTTTTTTTTTTTTTTAAATGCTGGCGTAGTCATGCCAAGTAGCTTTTATTTAATCATTAATATTCCCTTATGT
>CAJVPT010001477.1:0-21241 GCA_910592055.1 Acaulospora colombiana | reverse complement strand
TATAATTTATTTTATTACTTGATAATATCTCTGGAAAACTACTTGTAGCAACATTACTGGTATTACTCAATTTATAACTATTTAAACTGAAACTTTCATCATTTATTTCATTGGAATCATTGAAAGAACTATTATATTTTATTTTATTTTTTGATGTAAATAATACTAGTAATATTACAGGAAGAAAAATATTATAAAAAATATTATAAAATTTTAAAGAAACATATAAAGGTGTTAAAGAATATAAAAAAAAAATCTAGGTTTTTTTTTTTTAATTACCTTAAATAACTACATTGAAATATAGTTAAACTGCCAAATTTTATTTGAACCTAGCTAGATTTAAAACTTGAAATCTGATCGGTTTCAAAATTTAGAATCCGATTCGAATACAAATAAATCAAAAAATTTAAAATCTGATTCAATCCATTTGGATCAAATCCACGGATCATTCAGATTCAAATAAAAATTGCAATCACTACCTATTATAATCTTAATAAATTTTTCTGGAAGTTTAATTTTTTTTATAACCCTTATTAACATGTCCAAGCTGATTGTATCATAGGCTTTGACTATATCTTAAAAGAGTATTCACAACTTTTTTCTTGTTTTTTCTTATATTTTTATAGATATTATTGAGAATCTAAATTGCTTCTACAATACTTTTTCTCAATAGTTTTACAAAATTAGGATCTCTCAGAATATTGTTAAGCTTATAGATATTTTCTAGCCTATTTATTAGAATTTTAGTATAATATTTTCTTATGATATTTAGTAATACAATAGGTTTTGTATTTAGAAGATCATATTCTCATGGCTTTGATTTTATTATTGAATAGATATGGCTTTGTTTTCAACCGATAGGTATTGTTTATTATTTTAGAAAAATGTTTAATATTTTTCTTGAATATTCTTTTTTATTATAACCTGATCTTTTTAATTTTTTATAATTAATTTTGGACTTTGTTATTGGGAAGTATTCAAAGTATTTTACTCAATTCTTTTTATGAAATAGGATCCAAAAAATTTTTGTATCACCATGCCTTGATATAGTTCTTGAAATTGTATTTTTCTTTTCAGTTATTAGTAAGATTATCAAAGTTGACCTCTCACTTTCTGAAGGTTTTTTGATAATATATTTTAACGTCTTTCTCAATTTTACTCTTTTTTAGTTATAATATATTCAGATTATTTTTTTTTAACTTTGATCCTAGTCAAAACTATTTTGATATTCTTTTCTTTGTTAGTGAGTTTACTATTTTTTTTTATTATTTCATAGGTTCTCACATCTTTATTCTAAGACTATTTTAATTGCATCTTTAGTCTTTCTTGCTTCGATATTCTGACAAGTAAATTTAAAACCTTCTATTGCATCTTGTATATTTTTTTTCAATAGTGTCCATAGGATATTTAGGATACTATATTGAATACAACAATTTTCTATCTGATAATTAGAACTGTGAGCTCTATTATATTTTTCTATGGCTGTACTAAGAATCTATAGCTTGTCTAAGTTGTTAAAAGACTGTTTTTTTAAAGAGTGTTATTAATTGTAATGCTTTTTTATATTTGATGAACTTTGAACTATATCTATAATACTTATTTTTTGAAATAGATATATTTTTTATTACAAGTTTATTGAAGGCTATCTTATTAATTAGTTTTTTAAATATCTTTCATATTTGTTTATTTAAACTTCTCTTGCATTTTTTTTTAGTTTTTTTTTGTAATAGAGGATCTAATATTGTTTTAAACTTATAGTTCAAACTGTTATTGAATATTTGCTAGTAATCTATTGTTGGCCCTTTTATATTTAGTCTTTTTTCCCTTTTAATAGGCAATTTGGTTAACATATTCTAATAAAAAGATTTTTATTATGTAGTGTTATTATTAATATTGTTTGATCACTATTTATAACTTTCTTTATGCTTTTATTGTCAAATTGTAGGATTAGATATCTTATTAGATCTTGTGATATCTATATATAGTCAATTTGACTACTACTTGTTACATCCATTTTGTTAAGATTTTATTTTTACCTTTCTATATTACCTATAAGTCTAAGAAGTCCTATTTATTGAAAAGGTTGAATAGAGAGATTTTTGAATTCCATAATTATCTGAACTTTGTTTTGAAAGATAATATTCTATCTTCTGCTAAGTTATATTCTATATTAAAATCCTTCATTAATATTACGTAAAAGCCTTGCTCATATTTATTTCTAATAAGACTTTTCACTTTTTTTAATACTTTTTTGCTTTTTTACTTGTTTAATAAGATATATACTTGTATAATACAGATTTTAATTTTTTTTATCAATAAGCTGATTGCAATCATATATTCTTCCATTTCTTATACTAATGTTACTTTTTTTTCAAAATCTTTTCCGATTAGTAGATTGACTTTTGTTCTATATATAATATCTATATTGCTACTATAAAAATATTTATATAATATTTAATTACTGAATGCCCATTTTGTCTTTGTTTTGATCAATTGGATCTTAGTTAATCCTAGCATATCTTTTTTCTATTCCTGTATCTCTTCTATAAGACTATATTGGATTATTATATTTGAAATGTCCCTAATATTATATATACCAATCTTATTACTTTTTTGTGAATTTTATTATCTTTTTTCTTTTTTGATATGCTTTGGTTTTTTATTTTCTTGAGAAACTCCATTTTTTCTATTTGAAGAAATATATCGATCTCATAATTATTTTGCTTTTAAATCATTTTCTCTTTTTTATTTGTCACCTTTTGTTCTTGTTTAATATATTTGTTGCAGAATAATCGAGCTAGTTCTCTTTGTTATTATTATAAAAAACTGATACTTCTAGAAACAATTTGTATCTCCTCTATTCTCACTTATTTGTTTACTAGAAGTTGTTTTCCCTTCTGGTTTAAAAATTTTATTGTTCAGTTTTTTTAAGTTTGCTAAAATAAGGTTTAAGGAGTTTTGTCTGTTTTCTGTTTTATATTTTGAACTTCTCTTATAAATCTTTCTATTGTTATTAATTATTTATTGATTTTCTATTGCTTTTTGTAGCTAGATACTTAAATCCCTTGTTTCTTTACTATTTTGATTTATTGTTATAAGTTTGTTTTATATTTCTTTAACTTTTTGTTAGCTAGTTTTGTTTAGATAATTTTTTAGTTGACTTGTTGAAACTATCAATATCATTATAAAAGTTCATCTTTTCTAAAACTCTGAATCTTTATTTGGGCTTCTTATTATTTCTGATATTTGTTCTTTCTATTCTTGCAGCTTGTTAATTAGATTCAATATTGCTTGAATCACTTTCTAATTCAAAAACTTTTGTCTTATGAAGCTACTTTTATAAGATTTCTATTTCTTTTATAAAATATTTTTTGGTACTCTTGTGAGTTTGTATCCATGGATAAAAATATATTGCTTCAAGGCCTTTGCTAGATCTTGGATTGATGCGAAATATGTTACTATATATATATATTTTTTTTTGAGTATATAAGAGTTTCTAGATATATAACATGTTTTTGTTTTAGTATGTTTTATTGCTTATATGACTAGACTAATCATTATATTATATATTTTATATAATTTCAAGAACTGAAAGTTTCACTGTTTAATAATATTATTAATCTCATTATCATCTGATTCATATTGAGTAAAGATAGTATTAATTTTTTTTGATTGATATAGATCATACATTTTTTTTTTATATTATTATATTACCAGTGTAGTATTATTAAAGCTTTAATTCTTCTTTGTGATCTTGAATAATTGTAGATATAAATATTTGTTGTCTCTCAATATACAATATTTGAAGGGCATATTTGATCTCATATTTTAAGTGACTTTCATCAATATTAATAAGAACTACTACTAAGGATCTCTTGTTTTTCTTTTTCTTCTGCTAAAAGATTTTTTTATATACAAGATATAAGACATTTATCCATTTTTCTATCTCTAGAAATATAACTGTAAAGTTTTTCTCTCTTTTTTGTTAGTCTTTTCTAAATATTATAAAGTATCCTTTTCTTTTTTACAATAGAAAGTTGTTTAGATATTATCATTAAGAAACTCTTTTATGAAAGACTTTAAGTTTTTTTATAGTTCCAATATATTTTAAAGATATGTCACTCATTTATGTTCTGATTCTCTTGAAAGTCTAGTCATGAATATTTACATTTTATATTTACTATCTTTTTTAATATAAAATGGATTTAAGTTGAATGATTTTGATTTATTTCTTATAAATATACAAACTGCTTTACAATATTATCCTCTTTAATTTTTTCAGTAATTTCTTCTATTTTAATCTGATCTTCTATTGCCTTTTCTTCTATTTCAATTTTGTTATCAGAAAGAATTTCTACTATTATTGTTGGTTAAACTTCTATATCTATTTCCTTTTCTGATAGATTTCTAATTATATAAAAATTTACTATTACCAGTTGCTCTTTTGAAGAAATATAAGAAGTTTATTATAATTTTTTTTTCTAGTTTATTATATCATAATATTTATTCTCTAGAAAGGAAGCTAAAAGATCTTCTTCTTTACCTTACTCCTGAATCCATAAGTAAAAAATATATTGTTTGAAAACTGTGGCTATAATAAAAATGATTTGATAAATATTTAAGATCCTAGTAATAATACTATCTAGAATTAAGAATCTTATTGATCCTAGGTCTCTATTTGAAATATTATTTGTGATAAGTATTATACTGTATATAGTTTATATAGCCTATAATGTTCTTACATTTATTTATCCTGGTTTTTGAATTTGCTAAAGGTTATTGATTATATTATCTAATAGTTGAACTAGAATATTTATAATATGTGTTTCTCTTTTCTTCATAATTTATATTAACTTATATTTTTTTATAGTTATATTGAATCACATGTTACAAAAAAATAAGTTGTTTACTTTTGTGTAGTATTGTATTTTGATTAGATATATATTATTGTTTATTTTGATTAGATATATATTATTATTTATTTTAATTCAACTTAATTGATATTATTTATCAAAACAGTTTAGTTAAACATTTTAGATTGAGGAGTTAATTATATTTTGATTAAATTATCTATTTAATATGTAAACAAATTGTTGTATTCTTGAATAATATATTCATATTTTGTTTTCTTTTTTCTGATCCTTTGATTATATACAAAAAAGATATTTGCAAGTAGTTTTCATACTTCTAAGCTAATAAAGTCTTACTACTTTCCTTAAATAAACTTGAAAAAGCTTCAAGAGCCATCAACTACTTTTTTTTCTCTTGCTTGCTATCCTCTTCAAACAAAAACATGACCTTTAGTAACTTTAAAGATTAAAAAATATCTTTTCTACCTATGGCAAGAAAGTTTAGAAAGGAAGAAGAACTAATATGTCATCATCTTATACTATAAAAAAATATCACAGAAATGTGTTGATAATGAGAAACAACTTTTCCACTCTTTTGACATCTGTTAACTTTTCATAGTGCTTGTTTTTAGTTTTTTTTGAGAAATTTTGTTTACCTCAGTTTGATCCTAATTTTTGAATAGTACAAAGTTTCTTATATTATAATTGGATAGATAGAGCTCATATTAGTAAAAAAAGTAAATAAGCTCCCATTGATCATCTCACATATCTAAATGCATTTTCTCAGCTCCATAAAATTCTGGAGTCCATCATAAATTATTATATCTGGTATGGATAGATAAGAATATTATCAACTCTTATATCTTTGGCTAAATAAAAGAAAAAAAACATAATCTCCCTTCTTCTCTATCAAAAAAAAAAAAAGAAAACAAGGCTCCAAGGAATATAGAATGAGAACAATGTCTTAAAAGTGTCATGCCTATTCTTTATTAGCATGAATATTGAGAGATCAGGAAGATCTTAGGATTATTTACATCTAATCAATAATATCAATATATAATCAAATAACTTCAAGTAACTAAAGAATATACCACAATAAAACATTAGACAATGGTTCAATCTCTATAGATGGTAATACTCTGAGAAAAACAGTATGATATTTATTAGATCAAAAAAAGTGTATGTTAAAAAAAAAAAGAATATTATTTTTAGACTGGAGGTTTTGTAGTTCCCAGCACTCTTTTACCTATGTTCTAGAAACCTTCAAAACCTTGACTTATTATCATCTAGAAAAACATCAGTAGAAGATTTCATATTGGATAGGGTATGGAAGATAGAAATCACAATTTTTATTCGAAACTGAATAATCCATAAATTTAATCCAAATGAATCAAATCAGATTTTAAAATTTTTGATCTATTTGTATTTGAATTAAATACAGATTTCAAATTTTGTTGTCCGATTCGATTAGATTCTAAATTTTGAAATCTAATCTGATCAGATTCTAGCTATTTAAGGTAATTAAAAAAAACCCCCTGAATTTTTTTTTATATTTCTTTAATGCCTTTATATGTTTTTTTAAAATTTTGTGATAAGTATATTTTTATATTTTATTAAATATGATAAAATAAATATTAAGTATATTGCAATTTTAAAGTTTTTAGAAGCTTTTCAAAAATACAAGAAGCATGACATAGAAAATACTATATCAGGCAGTGGTAAAGATATTTAAGGGACAGTTAGTTCGAAGCTGTTTAAATAATGTTATGTAGAAAAATCAGATGAATTGTAGCTGTATTTTTCTTTTCCAAATGTAGATAATGAAATTGATATATTAAAGTAGTAGAAAATGCATGAACGTCAATTTTCATGTTTGTACTCATGATATATAATTATTTTGCAGCACTTGCAATGAGTATTCCATTGGAACAAGTCTTTTCGATAAGCAAAAATTTAATAACTGATAAAAGAAATTGGCCATTAAGCAAAACAGTTAGAGTATGCATGTGCTTGAGGTCATGATGAAAAAGGTCTTTGGCAAGGAATGCTGGTAATTCATTTTAAATTTTATTTTTTTTTGTTGTATTGTTTAATATATTATTGGAATGATATTTATTGTTTAGACTTTTTCTAAGGTAAAAAAAAATTTTAATGAAGCAAGCAACCTATATATTGTAGCACTTATATAATAATACTGCTATAGTATCCAATATAATACTAATGTAGGTCAATTGATGCAAGTTGCTGTAATTGTTTGGGTAGATAGTAATTGTTATAAATCAATTGATATAAAAGTGATTTATGATAGAGAAACACAATTGAACAATAAATAAAAAAATTTTTTTTTTAATTTTTTGTCAATTTTTTATATTGTTTTCTTTTACTTTTATCACTTTACTATTCCTACTGCCAGGTATCTTGTCTAGGAATTTTTTTTTATCAGCAAATGTTTTTTTTTCTGTTTTTTATTAGTTTTCAAGAAAATATATACACCTCTTTATATATTGACTATATGATCAATTTTATTTAAATATATACAGCTGCCTAACACTACATAGCTACAATCAAAGGTATATTTTTATTACTTGCTAATGTTTTTATAGCTATTACATTAACTACCTTTGCTTTTGTTGTAACTGTATATTCAGTTCTTTCTTTTTCAATTAAATAAACTGGTATTTTTTTCAACTACTTTAACTGGCATCTTTTATCAACTAAATAATCAGACACCTTAATTATCAACCAAACCTTTACATCTATTTACTGTTCTCGCCATATTTACAATCAAGTGAGTACAAGATATTCAATATTTTGTTGCTACTACACCTTATATTTATTTCTAAAATATTAGTATAAGTAATATAATGCATGTCTCGAAAAAACAAAAACAAATCGAAGTTAATGGTGAGTAAATCGATCAAAGGAAGGAAATAAAAATCAAAGAGTCTTTTACCTGGCAAGTTTATAAAGTTGCCTCCAGTGAAAAATCCTGGACTAATACTTGTAGGTTGGCCTTCGTAAAAGTGTAACTAGCTGCTATCAATAAAGTTCAATATTGCCTCCAGTGGAAAATCCTGGACTAATATATTAAATTTTGTCAATAAAATGCTAGGCAAGCTTAAATCTGTTACATTACTGTTGTTGTTTCCAATAGGAAATTCTAGACTAAAGTAAGGCTCTCAAAAACATTTAAGTAAATATTTGTATAGTTGCAAGTTGGATTGTTGACAATTTAACTTGTAGCTAGGCTACCAATTCCCTATTGTATTGGCAAGTTATACTTATATATATATAACCAATACCAGTTTTTTAAATATATATAGAAATTTATACTACTGTCCTATGTTTCCTTATATCATTGAAAAATGATAACCCTGAGAAGTATATTGACTACTTCCAAAGTTCTTTTATTAAATTAACAAGTATTTGCCTAGTTGTGTCTGATTTTAATATCAATTCTTTTTCAAATGTAAATATATTGAAGTATACTGTATATACTTGCTATATATATTTTATTAATGCTAATAAAAAATAGAAAAATTGATGAAGAACTGCAGTAGTGATCTGTGAGTGATGATGTTAGAAGTTGAAAGGGTTTCTACTTGAACTACTAACGGAGTGATAAATCACTCCCAAAGTTGCACTTAGAGTCCTAGATAAATGTAAGATTTTAACAAGTGAGTTAATTAGAGATTTAACTTTAGCGACACATATATAATGTATAGCTTACAATTGTTTAATAAAGCATACATAACTAGCTTGACAGAGGGTTATAATAAAAAAAAAAAAATTGATAAGGATTTTGTCATGCCGATAATATAGAAACTGCAACTACTTTGAAAGCAGACATCAACAAATTGAAAAAAAAATAAAATAAAACATATAAAAATTTTGTAAGTTCAAATAGTTTTAATAATAAAAAACCTAGTTATCACATTTATATTTTAGATAAGGGAAAACCTGATAACACAAAAACATTTTGCCAATGTTTACAATATAAAAACAATATTTCTTGGATCCCTATCTAGATATAACAGAAAAAAAAATCAAAGGAAAGTGGGTGTATGAAAAAGTAAATCCACTGTTTTTATATATACAAGTTATTGATACTGCCTGAATGTAATAAAAAAAAATGTGAAATTATAATTCATGACAAAGATTTAGATAAGGTGGTGCTTATTGTATATTGTAATCAGATTGAATCTGAAGTTTTAAATATCATACAAGGTACAGTGCTGGAAATATTCCAACTATAAAGAAGAGTTGTCTGATCTGATAGTATATTGAAACTTAATCAAGGAGTATTAATAGTTGCTAGATATATAAAATTCATATACAGTATATTTAATTTCATACTTAAGCAGTACTGACAACAAGTTTTAGATATCTGTTGACAAGGAAATGTGGAATTTTTATATATGTTTTCAATATATTAAAAGAGTTATGAGAAATAAGCCAGCAGTATCTGTATGAAAAAAAAGTTGTTGTGATGAACAGCCTCCTATTTAACTATGCAATAAATATTTTTTTACTAATGTGACTTTAAGTATACAGCAAAAAATTGCCAAGCATGAATTTTCAAGATTAGATAGAAACAAATATGGAGCAGTCAAAAAAGGTATCTTAGTTTTTTATGACAAAAAAAAAATCAAACTTAACCATTCCTTGGATCTCTGTGAAGCATATGTATCTTGGAAATATAACAAATTTGTTTATACCAATATAAATTTCCTGGACCATACAATTGCAATCAGCTGCCTAAAAAGAATTTGCTCCAAAAGTAATCCAGAATTTACTTATTGAAAAGGTGATTTCAATGGAGGCAACTTCTACATAACTAAATAGGGAATAAAAGTAGAAATAACAAGTATTTTTATAAAAATGATAAAAAAGTTTGGAATATAAAATATTAAGTTTTTATTTAAATTTTTATACAAGGCAACACTCTTTTTTGCTAGTCAGAATGTGAATTATATGGACAATTGTTTTATCAAAAGAAGGTGTAACTAGTAATTATCACAAAACCTGATAAAAAAAACAATAACAGTAATTAAAAAATTAAAAGAAGAAACCAAAAAAGAAAAACATATAAAGTATTAGTAAGAGCAATTGCAACAAGATCCCCTTGCTTTGTTAGTACTGAAAGAATCAATAAAAAAAATCAAGGCAGTAGCAGTACTATAGAAAATTTAAATTATACAGATGTATATTTTAATTTAGATGAAAATGGTCGTAAATGGTAATAAATTATAAATATTAAAAATGTAAACTATTAACTAAATATTTATAAATAAAACCTAAAGATGACAAGTAAACATTAGGTAGGAAAAAATGAATAAAAAAACATGATTAAAAAAATATTGAATTAATCGAATAGATATGGATCAAATAAAAATAAATCTATTTGGATATGGATCAAATCAAATAAAAACTGATCTGATCTGATTTGATTTGTTGTGATTTCTAATGAAAAAAAAAGGCAAAAAACTGGTAGACAAGGATCACAACATAGAGGTACTGAAAATAGTGAAGAAATAGGTATTATGTCCTGAAATGATGAAGCTCTCGAAAAGTAACTAGTCTATGGTATCAATATGATAGTAATAGTGTATTTTCAAGTCACCCATAATCAAACCATTTCCTCACTTTTTTCTGATACCTTTTTTGTAATGCAGAATTTTTATCTCTATTTAAATTTATACAGTCTTAACTTTATTTTTCTTCTCTAAATAGAAATAGCAGAGTAGGATATTGAACATAATAGTAAAACATATCAGATGGTTTGTAATAGATATAGATTCATTATATACATTAATTTCTACTTTAAAAATTTTTATTACTCTAATGGCCTCTTTATTAGATCTCTGTTTGAAGATGGTTCAGCCATGAAGTGATTTTTCACCTATTATTAATTTACTAGTTTGTCATTGTTTTTTTCTGATCAGATGTACCTATATAGTAAAACTTTGTTAATAAACTTGACTAAGCCAACATTAAAAAAAAAAAGAAAAAAAAATATGTTTGTATTTTGCATAACATAGTGATTATTATATATTATTGTTGTAATGTTTTGATACTCTTTACTATTTAATAAAAGAGACTTGAATATTCTTCTAAATATTGTAAACCTTGAGTCTGAACTGATTTATTGGTTTGACCTATTGTTTACAAAACTTCTTTTGATGTCAAAAAAGGTGTTAACCTGTATTGATATGACTGAGAGCTTGGAGAGTTGAGATTAGATCTCAAAGAACTTACTGTGAATCGGTTTTCTTGGAGTTTTTTTTCCTCTATAAAAAAAAAGAAAATCTATAAAGTATTGTTGAAGTGTACTTGTACTTTTCTACTTCTTGCTATTGAAAGATTAAATGTACTAAGAACTAGTTCTGTATAGTTATTTCTTGTTATTTCTGATTTTGTTAAAAGTTTCTTTTATGTTGTGGCTGGCTTCTTTTGTTTTTCAAGAAAATATTTAGGAAAATTGGAAATCAGTGAAAAGAGTCTTTTAAAAATTTGGACCTTTGTTATCATATAATTATCTTATTCTAATTTGGTAAAATATAAATAGTTTGCTCTTTGTACTATTTATTGATTTGTAAATTTTTAGACAGTATGAGTAATTATTTATTCCAGCAGTCCCTAGGTATTTTTCTCACTTTAATAAAGCCCTCATTGCTATAGTTCAAGAATAAACTAGCATTTAAAAAAACTTTTTTTTTTGTATGCATTTCTTGTATACTTATTGCTTTTATTTAATAAATTTATTCAAAATATTTATTTCAACTATAATATAATAATTATAACCAAAAATTTTGCACACTTTATTTTTTTTTTACAAAATAATTTGTTAAATGCAACGGATCAATTCATTTTATATTAAACTGAAATTTTTGTGTACAGTAGACGCAAGCCCTATTTTTTTAATTAAACTCATTAATAAGTTTATTTTTCTAAACTTACCTTTCAAGAATAACTTGATCCGTAGGTTTTCCAATGCGGACTTTAGAGCATGAAAATCTCAAACGGCAATATAGGTTCTTCCGAGTTCATGCACAATTGAATACATAACTATTCATAAAATTCGTATACTAAGTTGTAATGCTACTTTTGTAAAATGACAATGCTCAAATATGAAGATAGGAATGCAATGAAAATGCGAAAGTACACACAACTGTTACGACATTTATACTTTTAGTATTGGTGACAGGGACTACATATACTGTATATTTCGAGAATCCCTTCATACATAATCTTCAACATCCAAATCCATCACCACCAATCTTGTAGCTTCAACACCTTTCAACTCGGTGCATTTAGAATAAATATCGGGATCGACCGAGAAAACATAATTACGTGCTAGATTTTGAAAAGCCATTACTCGTTTTACAATCGTTGCAGTGGTTCTATGCTTATGAAAATTCACCAATGGCCGTTGCGGGCGGTTTGACATTGACGGAGTTAACGGGGTTGACGGGGTTGGATCGATAAACGGAGGAACTGCCGAGTTAAAGACTAGATCCGAAAGATATATGCCTATTTGAAATATATATATATTATTATTATTAAATTATTTAAGAATGAAAGAAGTATTTCACACATGGTGCAAGGACGATACCTAGAAAAGGAATGCACCCGGTGTTGATTTTTTTGACATCGGATCCACGTCGATTTTGCTTGACTAATTCGTTTATTATTGTTGAATTTTCCACGACTTGACGCATCGCATCCCTAATTATTTTCCAATTTCCAAAAGGGGAAATATATTCGTTTAACTCTTTCAATACTCGCATCTCGGAAGGTCGAACCTGTGTCCATGTACGACGCAGACGTTCTACAGGAGAGGACTGGAGTCCGAGAAGAATTTGCGCCATTGTAGCAAAGTTGGACAACTGAAGACATTTCTATTCAACACTTAAAGGTAAATAAATGAGGCCTGAATCAAAATAACTTATTCAAAAAAATCCTATCCCACCTGCGCAATATGTATAAACTTTTCTATTACTCGAACCCGATCTTCCAGGTTTCGGGTAAGTACAATCTCGGTGGATACCCAATCACAAGCCTTTGGTGTAGTAGAAATAAAATTGTCATTTATGATCACAGAAAAGGGAGAGAGAGACAATGATGTGTACCATATTGAACCTTTCGACAACTGTCTTTACGCCGCCATTTTTTCCTGTTCTCTTCGATTCTAACGGTGGCAGGTTTTTTCCTTTAATATCTTCTACAGAATCCCTCACTTTTTCCTTACCCTTTGCTTTTATGCTTTCATCTCGCTTGCCTTCGTCTTTTTCGGCAAAGTTATGCCCTTTCTCTTCCTCCCTCTCTTTAATCCATTCGATATCAACCAATTCATCCCATTGGACGTTCAACAAGAGATCTCGTTCGATCAAACAAAACTGTCTCGCAATGTCTTCTGAACTATACATTAAGATAAACGATTTGTATTGCTGACTATTTTGAAAACTCAAGTTCGAGGAAGAGCTGGTTGAAGCCATTCGACTATGCATGCTTCTCGGCGATTGCGCTGAGATGCGTTTAATTGAACCTTGGGCACCATCAAACTCGTTGGTCGTGACGCTATGAGTTTGAATCGCAGCGGGCTTACATGTTTTGGACGAACGAGGAACTTTTCCGAGGATAAATTCTTCTCCATTGACATCCAAGTCTTTATCAGCGTCTATTTGTGATGAATACTTTGAATCTACATAACGTAAGTCATCCACCACGTCATCGTTGATCTGTTGATGTGCGTCTAATCTCCGAGATAGAGGCTCCGTGCTAGTTTCCTTCATAGAATAGGTTTGTTCCAGTGCAGACGGGGACGGCATAAAATTTACGCCTTCATAAACGTCTTGAGATTTGAATGTATCCCATGAGATTTGTTTGCTAGGCTTATTTTCGAGATCTTTTAGTGTAACAACTGAATGCAAGTCATGCACTTTTGGGAGGTGACGGAGTGTGCGAAAATTTTGAGAGTGGTCCAATTCAGGTGTAGATTGATAGTTCTCATTCTCAACTGACATCTGTTGTGATGAAATTATGCCGGCATCTTCGATATTTCCGATTTCATAAACTTTTGCGAGACGACGGATCTTACGAATGAGTTGTGGATCTTCAGGAGTATCAGAATAGTTTTCAACACCAATAGATTCAACCGCAGAATCTTGGTATAAGTTCTCTTCGAATGGTTGTCTAATTTGACCGTCACGATGAATCTCCGGGAGGGACATGGGCAAATGTGGTGAGTTTGAGCCTTCGTCATAACCTGCATTTTTATTGGCAATCTCGTTATCCCATCGTTCGAATTGCTGTTCCATCTCGGAATTTTCTGGATGTATGTCATAATATTCTTCTTCAACGGATTCATCGATGTATGAAAATCCATCTACATGAAATTGATCGTTTTCATCAATTACACGCGGGTCCAAATTCCTGCTCCAAGAGAAATTAGAGTCTCTTTCTTCTTCAGCGTTGACATGTTCGGTGGGGGTAGCGCAGAGGAAACCAAATTTACCACCAGTTCGGCCAGCGTTGCTGTCAGCTTGTGTTCCGCCAACCCCGCAACCTGATATAACTCCTGTGAAAGATGCTATCGGACCCTTGTTTCTCTCCCCCGAGAATAGTCCTTTTGCAAATCTACCCACAGTACCCGACATCTTTCGATGCCATGGTCTGGAGGCCGACTCCTCCGGTTCATTAGGTTTACGAGTTTGCTGTTGATTTTCGGATCCATCTGGCGTAGTAACAGTGTATAAAGGAGAAGAATCCCTTACAACTCCGCCCGAATGATCAATTTCAAAAAGATCAAATTCATCTTCACTAACATCATCCTCGTCGTCATTCTCAATAACCCCGCAAATTGCTTCCGAGAAAGACAAACTTCTCTTTTTTCGCACATTGCCATCAGATTTTTCTTGAGAGACTATGCTCTTTAGTTTTTTTATAGGTGAACTACCCTTAACGAACATGCTCTTGAAGAAAGAGGGGGACGAAAGTGGTTTCGATGAAACATCCAGGGTGTGCCTCCTGTGACGGCGGCGTGGCGGAAGCGGCGGTGGAGGTGGTCCCTTATTGACCAGGGTTCCATCGTTATCTCTAGTAATATCAATCGGAGAATCCAGTAACTTTCTTTTTGAAGGCAGGTCACCCATTGACCTACTTTTCATTTTCATCCTTCTCTTTTCGAGGTCTCTTCTTTTTTCCGATTGTTCCATGGGATCAATTAATACTATCACACGTTCTTGCTTAGATAATACCGTTCTCTCTCCATTGCCAATACCAGAACCTTCTTCTTCTTCGTTCGTTATGTCGTCATCACCACTGGAAATGGTGGGTAACGATTTTGTCCATTTATTATGATAAATGTCAGAATCTTGACGATCGTACGCATGATCAAAGGAAGGCAATTCTATATTTTGAGCGATTCTATCGAAACTATTTTTTTGCCCGTATTCCCTTTGCGAAATATTTGAATTCAAGTCAAGTTTTTTTGCAGTATATTCAAATTCTTCCTCCGAATCAGTTGTTCCAGGGGTAATCACCGATTCTAAAGAAGAATAAGACGGAGATTTTTTTAAAGTTCTATTTTTCAATGCAGAATGTTTTTTGGAGGTACTACTATCTCCCAACATCACGGAAAAATTGTTCCGGAATTCCTTTTGTGAGGTCACCAAGGTTCCCAAAACACCACCCCCGTTGTCTACTGCGCCGTAAAAAGGTCGTCCTGGTAGCTGTACCAAGTTAGACCTCCCCTGAGGCATTACCACCACCATATCATCAATGTCCTCAAAGTATTTTCTATTTTCAACGTCATCTACCAATGAACTCCCTTCGTATTTTCCAAAACCAGTGATAAAAATTTTTTGATAGTAAATTTTTTTCAATCTCTTCACCACTCTCTTTAACCCCTGCACTATCCTTTGATCCCTTGGAGAATCCTTTATGGATTGACGCACGGAGAGATCATTAAGATAATTTGTGAGTGTCGATCTTAATTCACGACACGGAACAAAATCGAAATAGAAGTAATTGAGAAGCCAGTGACGTATTGCCACAAAGGTCCTATTAAACATTGCACCGAGTTGAAGAATTAACTGTTTTGCCCTGATTCACAAATACTCGGCGTTATTTTAATATGGCGCACCTGACCCTCGCAATCCTTCTATCCTCTTCATCATTTTCAAGGGCCCAATTAAACCTCAATATTAGCAGATTGCATAGCTGCACGGGTGATATAAAACTCCTATATGTAAGGAAAAAGTCTGTCAAGAAGGTGTAATCTGCCGAAAGATTTTTTTTTTTTTTTTTTTGATTTTTTTTTTTTTTTTTGATTCGGTAAGAGAACTCCGATGTTGTAAGAAAAACAGAGAACGAAAGTGAGGACAAGGAAAGGAAAGATAAAAAACTGTACCTATTTCACCCGTTAACTTTTCGATCAGTTTTTCAATGGTAGCCGCCATGATGACCCTCCCCGTGTTCGAAGACGCCACGACGAGTTGATGATTTTTAAGTTCATTCTTTCGTTTCTTCTTTTGTTCCCTCTTGTCCCTACCAAACGATTTGCTAGCCCTTCCCATCGCCCCGTAAAAACTCCATTTTTTTTGAGATGCTACAATCGATGTGGGGATCGTATGCCCGCGCACCTTTTCTTGAGCTCTGGGTATTGACCAAACCACAAGTTTAGGATCATCGTCCGACCTTATTTGATCAAAAATTTCCGTACCGTAATTGGTTGAAATAAGTGAAGGTACCTCCGAAGTCGATGATGGAATATTTTGGTGGATGGTACTATTCGCCGAAAAGTTTCCTTGCGACATGTACAACTTTAAATGCGCTTGAGAAGTATATTTCCCAAACAACTGCTTATCGTCAACTCGGTTTAACGAATAAGTGTCGAATATTATTTCTCCGTCGTCCACCATATTGTCGGTTATACCACCACCACCCAATTGCTCCGACGATTTTTTACCGAAACCTTGATTTGTTTGATTTGGCCAATTTAGTATTCTGGGCAATGCGGTGAAATCACCGTTGGAATTAGGAGTCGTGGGGCAATATCGTTGCATTGAAGTCGGAAGTATGATGTGCGAGTTCGGACGAGGTTTAGCGGGGACACTATATTCGGTCGGTCGATACGGAGCAGGGGCGGATAGACGGTTTTCTCGCGAACGATTACCAATCCCTGTGGAAGTCAGGTGCGTTCTGTTTTGTTATTAATTCCGCGGCAAAATAAATAGAATTAGACATAAACCAAGACGAGAATTAAAAATTCGCGTGCCCTAATAACCAATCTCATAGCAACCAACAGTCACCCAAAAAATTTTTGGATGCCTATTTCAAGCTTAAATTATATGCTCGTGTCACACACGTAAGGAAAACATTAAATCAATGGAGACCGAACTTTATTGACGATCGACCACTTGAAAAAAATTTGAATTGACTTTTATAGAAACGTGTGAACGCATAGAAAATCTTTTTAAAAAAAATTTCACTCGTCTCAAGATGCTTCTATGAGAAAGAGATGCCTGGGTAATTTTACGGGTAAGAAACGAGAATCAGGTAATGTGGTCAATTGGAATCAGTTTCTATTGATGGCCGCTCGTACTAATACGATTGACGATCACCATGCAATAGGTGAATGAATTCCACATATGTTCATTCAGTAGAACAATGGTACTTAAAATGATTTTGTCTTGAGACAGCATGTTTGCAAGGTCAAACATCGACTGTGCATCACGATGCTCAAATATATTCGCCTATTAAAGAAAACTCCCGAAATTGGGAAAAAAAATCATATGAAACCGTACCTCTCGACAACCATATTCTCCAAAAGTTCATCTCTGCCTATCTGATAACGTGACATCAAATTAGGGACCGAGTTAACATTAGCAACGAAGGCAGAAGAAGTTGTGGCGGATGCGCTAGAGATCGTGTGTGACGTAATGGCAGCGTCACAGTCGGCTGACGGTGATTTGGCTGTTATGTCTGAAGGCGTGCTTGTCATGTTGGAAGAGGGTTGAGAAGGTTCGTTTGAAATGTCGGGAACTTTGATGTTTCCGTCGGAGGTATACTTGTTGCTGTCATAAACGGTTATTTCGTTGTTATTAATGTTTTCCGCGTTTTTCTCATTCAAAGGCGCAGAATTATTGTCCATTGTTCATAGAATCACTGAATGCGATTGGTTTTCTTTCTTTGTAAATGGAAAACATCAAAGACCGCCTCTTGCGCGAATATTTTTGGAGATGTCCTCTTATGTTGCCTAATGATGCATAATAAGCCCAATTGACACTCCGGATAACATGAACATAAAACAAGAAATTCGACAGATATATATATCTATCTATCTATCCATCTGATAAGGTGTATAAAAAAAAAAAAAAAAATAGTTATGTACGTACGTGCTTGATAAACGCGGAGAAATAATGTGTGGATAAACGTCCAGGGATGATTTACAATGATTTTCTGCACAGGAATTTATAAAAAATCGGTTAAAGTTGGTCAGGTGCTTGGCGGAATTTACAAAAAAGTCATAATTGACATTCTGTGTGAGACCAGTAATATATTGAAATGTGTATGCCAGGTGACATTTAAGGTCGCCCGACATACGTTGCTAAATGGCACAATTATAACACCGTGAAACTTAATAAACAAGTTAAGAAACTTGTGTGCAAGTTATCTGAATCGTGTAATAAAATAAGTGCATACATAAGTGCGATCTGTGTGGTCATCACCTGTTACCTTAAATTTAGCCGAAGCTTTAAATCATTTATTAGATAATATCGATCGATACAGTATTGTGTACACAAAGTTCACTTCAACGCGCATATGAAAATGTGAATTTACCATAGATTCATGTATTTTTGAATTAATGAGTACGATTAATAGTAATTCGCCACATGTATCGCAAACAGAGACGATAAACATCAATAAAAAAGTGACCCTTTGAAATTACCATTTGCAGAATAGGAAGAGAGAGAAAGAAGGCGATTAGTTACCGGCGATATAATTAACACAAATGCGTTGACGTACAATACGTACCTAAACAGTCGGAAGGATGCAGGAGGAAAATATTTGGTCAATATTTTTAGGTAATAAACGAGAACTCATGTCAGTTGCCTATGTGGTTCTGATTAACAGATGCTAAATCCGCCGGAACTTCCGAATTTTCAAGCATCGTCATTACCCTCAACGATTAACAAAATTTTCTCCACCACCTTGAAATTACAATCCAAATAATTAATATTATCATCTTGCGAACTTAAATCTCTGTCAATTTTTAAAACTTTAATCTTGGTCTGTCCAATGTCGAGTTGGGAAGGCACTCCCGAAAATTTCATTTGTATCTTGTGAAAATGCAACCATTTAGGAAGTGGACCATCATCAGGATCAGTGACCGCCGTGAACTCTTGGCGTCGATAATAATTCAGCGACGGGAGAGGGTATTTGACTTGATGAGAAAAAAAATTTTCGGGTTTCGCGTAAAGCATGGTAGGAATGACGGGCGTACAATCCTCGGGAGTCGAAATCTGCTTTATGCCTGAAAGTGTCATGGTTTGTGAAACATTGTCACATGAGGCAGTGGCAGATGAATGAGAATACAAAGAAGAGTCGGAATCTTCCTTGCAAACGACATGCCGTTTGCTATTGATTGAGGCGAAGTTGGATGAGGGGGTGTCTCTTTCAACCTTCTGAGGTGTTCGAGTTTCAACATTCGAAATTTCCGGATACAACAATCCATCGCCATTCAATATTGCGATATTTTCGAAATTATACATTACAACTTGACCATTCCTTTGTTGTACATCTGATTCGATCGATGGAATTGGAAAGTCTCTGTTTCTATAAATTTGCATGCTCTCGTGAGACCTTCCACCATTAGATTCTCTTCTATTAATGGTCGATAGATTCTCGTTGGTTGACGCAAATGGTTTGCGTGCAGATGATCTCTTATCTCTTGTTCTCTTAAACAAGATAAATCCAAATATTGACAGCAAGCAGACTCCAAAGGCAACCGACAACGTGATAATAACGACCAAAATCTCTCGCGGAATGTAATTAGCACACATTTCACCCACACAATTTGAAACAAGAATGTGCATGGTAGTATCTGTGCTACCACCGATGGGATCGGAGATGTGCAAGAGAACCGTGGTATTTCTATTTGCATTCTCGGACGGTTTTCCAATTAATTTTCGTGATTTTTCATCGAACCGAACCCACTTCCCTGTACTCGGCGGATCAAAATTTGCCGAGAAGAGTAATCTATTGGTGTCTCCGCCATCAGGCAATACTATGTAGTAAGGGGTGGTGGGAATCGTATGCTGAAAGTGAACGCCTATGTAGGTTTGTATGTCAGGAAAGGGTCGAACTATGACGGGACCGGCTTGATCAATTGACATAGTGGAGCCGGGTTCTTTGGCAGAAGGCAAATCCTGGAAAAATTCTGCTAGGTTTGGAAAGAGGAGTCCATTTGGTAACATATCGTCCATTACCTCACTTGATTTATTTGATCCAAAGAATTCCCCCATTAGAATGATTCCACTCCTAAAAATATCATCAAAAAATTTTCCTATTAAGATCATGCAACATGCATACACTATTAACATGATTGATTATGATAGATGCCATCCACTCCAGAAATCTGATATTATTTTCTATTATGTGATGAAATTCTAATCATTGTATCAGAAGTCGCATCGCTGATTTACTGTACATTACATATTTATTTACCACGTGATGCTTTTTTGTTGGGAAGTTTATTTTTAGAGTAAAATCGGGAACTGCAAAACATTAAATCATAATTTAGATTGCAACATTCTCGAGTTATTGAATGTTCGATCACCTATTTGACTGAATCTTTTTATTAAAATGTGAATAATTTTTAAAGCATTAAATTAAAAGAAAAATTTTTTTTATAATTAGTTATTATAGATCTAATACAATTAAAAAATTCAAGATTCAAAATAATTGAAATTTTTGATTATATGTTAGAGAATAACTTGGGATCTAATATATTTTCAAGAGAACAATATAATACTGTATCATTGATATTACTTATTTTCTAGATTTATCTATCTTAATATAAAAAAATGAAAATATAAGTCTTTAATTATAAAAAAAATTTTTTTTTTAATAAATGGTTTATTTTATTATTAAAATTTATTTTTGACTTGAAACCTATACTCAAATTAAATAAAAATCGAAAATAATATAAATTAAATAAAAGATACTTTGTAATATATATATACAGTATATATATATATTTATATTTAATTCATAATTATATCATATGGCTTAATATTACCTCCTATTATGCAAATCTTTGAATCATATCATTGACAAAAAGAACTTTGGCCTGAACATACTTAAGTTAGCTAAGGAATTGGGAA
>CAJVPT010001476.1:0-21243 GCA_910592055.1 Acaulospora colombiana | reverse complement strand
GAAAAATTAAAAAAAAAAAAGAAAAGTCTTTATATTAAAAATCAAATTAAATATATCCTTGAAATTATATATAAGAATCTTAAAGTAATAAAAAATAAATGCTAAATTGTATTTTTAATAGAAAATAATTCAAAATAGTACTTGACAGATGTCTTATATAGACTACAAGAGTTCAATATATATAGTTACAAATTTATAAACTATTAATCAACAAGTCAAGATCTATTATTAAGAAGCTTTCAAAAAAAGAAAATCTAATTTCAAAGATCTAAATCCTGATTGGAAAGAAGAATATCAACCTAAAAAATATATTAAACCAGAATAGTACTTCCCTTCAAAAGAAGAAATTTCAATAGAAAAACTTAAAAAAATACTAAGAAGTCTTTTCAACAAAAAGGTATCTGATCTCTTACAATTAGTTATAAGATATTAAAGAATTTTGAAATGGTGATGAATACATTATTACTTAAGGTATAAAACCTATTAATTACTATAGAAATATCTTTCTTAATAAAAGATTTCCATATTGTCTAGGTATTTTTGCTTAAATAGTGAATTTTATTAGCTTCTTTATATATATTAAAGTCTTGTTTAGGGATAGTGCTCTTGACTTTAAAATTTTTGGGGAAATTGATATTTACTCTTTTTGTTTTTAGAGTTTTGAAAGCTCTTCTAATAATAATATATTTTAATAAATACCAGGTCTTATCTAATATTTATAATACATTGAAGTTACTTGAGGACTCTATATATACTTGATCTTTATATTATAAAAAACAGTATCTATTCAATTCCAAACTTTTTCTATTGAATATCTATAGATTTAACAGTATCTGGGATTTTAATATCTTTAGTTCTCTAAAGCTTTTTTAAGCAAGTTGTCAGTTGTCAAACAAATTATTAGAAATATATAGTAACTGTTGATTAAAGTTCTATTGATATATTATAGAAATTTAGCAAGTTTTCAAGACTCAATTTAGCTGTGATCCAGATATAGTCAATTCTACTATAAACTGACTTGTTTGACTCTATAAAGTATTGTTGCCTTCTTTTTCTCAAAGTTTTTAAACATCTTTAAAGTTCTAGTTCTCTAAGAAGTTAAATAGTTCAATTTTAGCTTTCTTATATCTAATATAAATCTTGTTACTAACAAAAAATCAATTTGTTATAGAATCAATTATAATATTAAAGTCTTCTATAATAATTACTTCAAAGTCTTTTTCTGTTTTTCGTGAATTATTTTCTATAATATTTGTTGCAAACATCTATTTTCTTTCTTGTTAAGAGGTAAATAAACTTGAAAGATTACAAGTTTACTCTTTATTGTCAAGAAGCTAGTTCTTATTATATAGCTCTTTATCTTATCTATATATACTAGCTTTCTTTTATATTCTTTTTTAATTATAAGGCCTACTTCAGAGTCTCTAGGTTTACTATCATTACAGCTGTGAAAAAACTTGTACAGTAATTGAGATGTTACTTTTGATTGACTGTTTTTCTTGAATTGTTATTATGTCTTTGTATGGATCAGCATATGTAGTAGTGGCAAGTTTGTTTGCTCTTTCATTTTCGACTATGCCAGTGTGGCTTTTGACTTTGATCCATTGTACATAGATTCGTTTTATTTTAAGTATTTTTGTGATTGTATCTGTTAGTTTTTGATTTGGTTAAACTTTCTTTTGCTTGATGCTTCCTGGTTTCCCCTATTGATTGTTTTTAATTCCATTTATTGTACCTTAGCTGTCTGTAAATATTTTTATTGTTTTGTTTAGGCTAACTGTACTGATGGCTGTCAGTATTGCTATTAGCTTGACTCTTGTGAATGATGGGAGATGTTGTGTTTCTGCTTGAAATTCTACTAAATCTCTACCTGATTCCATTTGGATGATCCAGCCTAGTCACATTATGCTTCTTGTTAATCATCTAGTAAAGAATTCATCTGTATATATGTGTAAGTTATTGTATTGCAAAATCCTTACAGCTATATCTATCAGTTCCTTTATTTTTCAGTCACTTGTTTTCAATCTTGTCTTGAGTAATATTATAGTAGTGGATATTGAGTTGAGGTAAATTATTGGAGGAGTTGTTTGAAGGTTTGGTGTTTTGTCGATTTTTCTTAGTGTTGACTTGATTCCTTTAGATAAAGAGCATAGTATCTCTTAGAATAGTTGTTTAGGCTTCTGTGTACTATCAATGTTATTGATATAGTTGATGGATTGTATTGATTTTAAACTTCTTTGAATCAATACATTGATTGATTGGTTTAATAGTAATTGAGATATGTATTGTTGTTGGTTTTTGTATTGTCTTCTTAAATTTGGATTATTTAAGAACAGCCCTTGCATTTATATAGGGGTGATTTTTGATCTTCTTGAATTATGTGGTTGACTATTACAGCTCTCCGGTTTAGGTGTTTTTTCTTCCTAAACAGTGTTGTCGTACCATTCTTTTTTGTCACCATCTATTTGATAATTGTATTTTCTTGTGTAGAAGTTATCCTTATATTTGCAGAGAAAGTGTTTTTGGTTCCATTGGTGATCAGTATTTTAATATTATCATATTCATTAGTTGAGGGGTCCTTACAGGTCATTTCTCATAAGTTGTGATACCATTGTGATATTCTTCCTTGTCTTCCTAGTTTGTTTCTTATTTGTTATCATGTAAGGACTCTTATAAGCTTATTATTAAGGAGTTGTTCAATGAACAGTATTTCCCTTATTTGAAGGGCCTATCTATATTAGTTATACCATTCTTCAGCCATTACTATTTTAATTGCTGTTTCCTTTTTGTTAAGAGGTTTTTCAATAGTGATGTGATCTGAAAACATAAGTGTAATTCCTTGGACTTTTATAATATTTAGGATGTTAATGGTTAGGTTGTTACATTTGTATATTCAGAAAGGAGGTTTGTCTTCCAAAATTGATGTATTAGACTAGTAGTTGTTTTGTAGTTGTTGTAACCTGATAAAAGTTATTATGCTACAGGCATCTAGCTGTTCAGCCTGTTGGTTAAGTTTTTCCCTTGTATCAAGATTTATTTATCCTAAAGGTTGAATATTTTGTATTCAAAGTTTGCATGTAGTATACAATTGGGGCTGTTGAGAGTAGGCCTATTTTGTATTTGTAAACCTTGTTTATTTTTCCACTAATTTTGTCACATTCTTGTTCTGATAGGGACATATTATTGAGAAAATATTCTATTGCTGGGTATAGAATATAGTTGATAATATAATGAGTTAGCTTATCTGTTATTTTTTTCTATGCTAGAATACTTATGTATATGTTGACTTTATTATATAATAATTGTTTCTAGTATTCCTTTTTTCCATCTTCTGTTATCCAGACTCCAAATATCCATGTGGTTTCCTCCTTCCTCAGGGATAAGACTTGTGTATCTATCAAGAGACACCTGTTCTTTTGTCCTTATCAGGTTATTGATGCATACCAATAATGACTTCTTTCCATTGACTTAGATATTATTTATTCTGAGGAATTCTATTGTTGTATTCAGGATTTTTTGCATGTCTGTTCGATTTCTCATATACCAGATTGTGTCATCCATAAAGACTGTGGATGTTATTTTGCATGTTTTTCAATAAGTCTTTGTTTCAGTGGAGTTTGTTGTTAATAGATCTTTGTTCCACTCTACTTCCATCTTGTAACCCCTATGTCGGTCTTTTACTTCTTGTAGTAGTGGATCATAGAAGATTCATTATAGTAGGGGAAATTGTGTTGCCTTGATATATTTTATCCTTATCTAGGTATTCATTGGTTAGTCCATGTGCTGTTATTATCTTATTCTTCCTATTTGTGAGTGTATCTATAATGTTATTGATTATACTTTGAAGAACTTTGATTCTCTGAAGGGCACTGACTAGTTTGTCTTTGTTTATAGAATTATATGCTTTGCTAATATTTTGACTGAAAATCCAAGCCTCCTTTTTGGATTCTCTCGCTTCTTTCATGATGTTGTTTAGAATATGAGTTAGTTGTTGTGAGTTGCTTCCAGGTAATCCTATCTAGTTATTGTTGAAAAAGATTTTATTGATTATGCAGCTATTTGCAATTCTATTTGCCAGTATACTTATGAAGACTTTTCTGGTTGTTTTTAGTAGTGTTATTGGTTTGGTTATATTGATGTTTCCTATCTATTCTTTTGATTTGGGAATTAGATATATATTGTCTTCTTTCCATTCTATCAGAATTTCTTCTGTTTCTAGTATTCTGTCAAAAAGTTGTTTCAATACTTTAATATTATTAATACCCAGGTGCTGCAAAAGTCTGTAAGGAATTTTTGAGGGGCCAAAAGCACTCGTTTTGTTTTTGGACTTGATTGCTTTTTTAATTTCCTAAGTGTCAAATTCTTTTGTGCAGTTTTGATACTATTCTTCTTTGATGCTGTCTTTCACTCTTTATTATTCCTGCCAGTTTGGAAAATCCCTTATATCTAGTAAATATCTTGCTTCCGTCCATTTTTTAAAATGAGATCTTATTTTTTTCTAACTATTTCTGGATCTGTGATTATGTCAATCTCATTATTTTCTGTTTTCTTGATGAGTCTTAGTGTATTGATTTTCCATGGTTATCTGTTTAGAATACTGTTTATCATTTTCTTGAAATGGTCTTGAAGAGCTTGGTATTACTGATGTATTCTTTCTCTAATAGTCCTTTCCTTTTTTTTCTTGATTATTGTTGTTGATGTCCTGGTTTCTTCCTGCTATAACTCTTTAATTTCTGTCAGGTAGTTATATATTTCTATCATTTCTCCTGGAGTGTCTTTTGTTTGAATAATTGGGGTTTTGATTCTTTCAGTCTCTGATAATTTCTTACACCAGCTGCTCTATTTTCTCCTTGAGATTGTTGATTCAGTTTAGTTTGTTGATGAGCTATTTCTTGTAGGTTCTATATAATTTGCAGATCATTAATTGTTGTTTCATATATTTCTTGTAACGATTTTTTCTAATTAGTGAAGTGTTCTGGTTTCTTCTTTTCATTTTCAGTATTCTTTTTGCTATCTGTAGGAGCATCTCTTTAAAGATCAGCCATATTAAACTAGATGTATCTTTTCCTGTTATTTGGAGATTTTTGGCTTCTTCTTTTAATCGATTTTTAAATAATGTCCATTGTTTGTCTGTGAAGTTGTAGAAATTTATTTGTATTTTATTACAGTTTTTCCTGTTTGCTATTTTTGACCAGGATATATGTGGTGTGCTCATATATAATGAAACTATTCTGTGATTGCTTTCTATTGTTGTAGTGACTGATATGTGTTCAATGGTTATTATGTATGGTGTTAAGGGTTGTGATACCCAGATGTAATCTATTTTACTGCCATATTCTGATGTTGGTTTTGTATAAATAAAGCTTTTTGAGAATGTATGGTTGAATCTAAAAGTTTCCACAAATTTGAAGGTAGATAGTGTATTAATAATGTCTCTGGTTTTATTGCTTCTAACCTTTCTTGAGATTCTATCCAGGTCATTATCTGCTAGTTCATTTAGATTATCCATTATGATTATGAACATGTTTCAGCTGTTTGTCTCCTGTATTTTTTGTTTCACCCATGTGTGTAATTTTGTTTTCAATTTTTTATTTGTGATGTTTGATGGGTTGTAGATAGTGATAATTCTGTATTTGATTTTTTCTTTGAATACTAGATCAAGTTGAAGCCATCTGTTGTCACATTCTGCTATATTGTAGAAATGCATAGCCCATTTTTGGTTTACAATTATATTTACTCTTGTGCCATGATGTTGTTTTTATAGTATAGATGACCAGCTTGTATGGCCATATTCTAAGTCTTGTCATTTGTGGTTTGGGAGAAGCCAGGTTTTTGTTATTTCTAGGATATTTATTGTTGTTCTTAATAATATTCTATGAGTGATATCTAATTCATTTCATTGTTTATGCCTCTTATATTTAATGTGCTTATCTTTCATATTATGTGTGCTACGTTTGTTTGACTATTTTTAGTTTTTAGCTGCTTGCAGTTTTATTGATCCTTTGTTGTTTTAATCATAATTATTGAGAAGGCAGGAGGGAATGGGTGCTGTTGAGTTGTTGAAACTGCTTGAGAAGTTTAAACACTCCATTACTTCTTTATTTATAGATGCCAATATGGATTTTATTTGACTTATTTGTTTATTCATCCTGTTTTGGATTTGTTTAATGTCTATATTTTTGAGAGATGGTGTTCTAAAAATTGAGATTTCACATATCTCTTCATCCTCATTCTTTAAGATTTCAGTCCCTTGGATTTTGTGTTAGGATCCGTCTCTACTGCTGTGATTCTTCTTTTCAGGTTGTAAATTTGATTTTTAACTGAAAACATGTCCATTTGAAGTTGTTTAAATATGTTGAGGATTGTTTCCATTTTGTCTGGACATTTAATGATTCCTTTAGTTATACTGGCATATATTTTGTTAGGTTCTTTTTGATTTGTTAGCTGGCTTGGTTTGAGATCTCTGTGTGTTATTAATTCTCTTCTGTATGGAGAGGGAAGTCTAGATCTGCTAAGTCTATTGAGTCTTGGTCTAGAGGGAGGTTGATCTTCTTTCGTAAAGCAGGAGAGTGTATTGTGCTCATATGCTTAACAATAGAAACACAATTTTGTTGATTTGTCTATCTACTTGAGATTGTTGTTTTAAAGTTTGGGAATGGTTTTAAAAGCTTGAATAAGATCTTGTTAATTGGTGTAGTATATTATGGAAAGTATTTAGTTTGATTTTTGTAGTTAAGTGGAAGATAACATACTTGTTCATTGATTTGTTGGATAAATTCTTAAGGCCACCTGCTGTTGTGCCTTGTGAGAGATTGGCTAGGATAATGCTAAGTTTGTTTCTTTCTTCCTTGGTTTCATGTGTTTTAGTCATAGAGTACTGTATACCCTCATGCAGCTGGTATTCTTATAGATTGCTTGCTTTGAACTTGTTTTCATAGTCACCACTTGTTTTGAATTATATGATAACTGATTGGACTGGGCCTGCAGATTGTATGGTTATGTATTCCAGGATTGATTAGTCCTCAAAAAGTTCTACTATATTTGATTTGGTAAAGGTTTTTGGAATATCTTATATTCAGATGAATCTGGCTTGGCCTTCAGTTGTGCCAATTTGTATTGCTATTCTTGTTAAGATAATTTCATTCTCAATAATTTTGATAGTGCATATAGTCTATGCTTCGTTGTAGTTTTCAAATATGGCTGTGATCATTGGTATGCCAATTGGTGCTTTGATTCTTATATGTTTCAGGGTCTTTAGGTGTCCCCATTTGTTTCTGACAAAAAGGATTTTTTTGTTTTCATTGTTGTCTAATATTCCTTCCATACTTACCAAAACTTTTCCTAGTCTGACTGTTTGGGTTAATTTTCTATTTTGACTTTCCTCTTGATTTTTGAAGCTGTATTCTTAATTGAGAATATTGTTATAGTTATTGACAGATATATCTTGTGCAGTTTTATGATCATTGTTAATACTATTGTGATTGAGGAGACTGTTTTCATCTCTCTGTTCTGTTTTAGTGTTCTTGTCTGATTTGCGGACTTCTCTTTCTCTAGATTCTCACTTGTTGCTTCTTTTTGTTCTTCCATAGTATCCATTGTTATATCCATTTTCTTTAAAGGTTCTATATTTTAATTGTTTTATTTTTGGTTATTGCTTTATCAAGTTTTAGTTTTTTTCACTAGTGACTTGAGGTCAAGTTTCCATGCCAGTCTTGTTTTCAAAGTTGATTTTAGTATTTTTCTACTGCTGGTGATGTGTTATTCACCATGTAGCTGGCTGATGGGTTTCTTGCCCTTATTGACTTCCTTAATATATTCGTTGGGGGGCTCTTGACAAGCGTTTTGTTTTTTCTTCTATATTTTGTATTGTTACTATAAAAGAAAATTTTCAAAATTTTTGTATGAGTGGGAAGAGTTTTTTTTTTTGTATTATAATAATCTAATTAATTTCTAAATAAAGGATATATTAATATAATATAATTAAATATACAGTAACTCTTTTTGCAAATCTTCACTGCATGCAAAAAAGATGTTTGCAAAAATATTTTGACTTCTTTATTAATAAAGACTTAATACTTTTTTAAAACAACTTGAAGTTTAACTTCAAAAGTTATTTCTATTCTTTTCTATTTTTTATAAATCTCTTTACACAAAAACTTGACTTTCAGTAATTAAAAAAAATCAAGTAATACTTTTAATACCAATGGCAAGAAATTCTTAAAGAAAAAAAAATTAACTATAAAATATCTAAAGATCTTTTAAACCTTTAAGTGAGAGGTTTATGGAGATTTTTTTATAGTAAATGCCTATTTTCTTCCTTTTTAACTATCTGGATTTCCTTAAAGCTTCTATTTTTATACCTTAATTTGATCTTGAATTTCTGATAGCACAAATTCTATTAAAGATAATTAACTGATATAAAATATATTAGTTTCTAAAATATAAATAAGCTCTTATTAATTATATATTGTATATATATTCTAATGATGTCATTGATAATTAAAAAGAATATTTCAGAGATATTTAATTTAGAAGTCTAAATTTTTTAGTAAAAATATTCATTATATTAAAAAACCAAGTAATGAATAATATATATATATATATATTTTTAAACGCTGGCTTAGCCTTGTTTTATTTGTATATTTGTAGTAAAATTACATAAGAAGATTACCCTAGAACTTATTATCTGTTTTCTATCAAATAAAACTCAATAGAGGATTCCCATTTATGAATGTATTCATTTTGCAACTTGTTGTTACTCCTTGTAAGGAGACTAACCTACCAAGGCTAAGCTAGTGCTAAAATAAATTTTAAAAATAAAGAAGTTGTCTATAATATTTGTGAGCTACCGATTTATGAAATCATTGACCAGATTGATATATTGATCTTTTATATGTTTTTTTCTCAAGTTAAATGATAAATCTTCTTTTTTGGATTTATATTTTGTTTGTTTTTTCTTCTTTTTTGTGATACTCACAGTGGCCTTCCATTTCTGAAATGTTTCACATCTTTCTGTTTAGATTTTATATAGAAATTGATTATATTAATGCATATTTGAATAAGGCAAGTCTTTCTGTTCTGTCTGTCTAAGATGGCAGTTTGGATATAAAAGACTAGTTCTTTGAAGAAGACACCTCTGAATCTTGCTATTAAGTATTCTTTATATCTCCAGTTTATTTTGCTTGTGAATTTGCTTTTAAATTTTTTTTCCTCCTTTTGTGTTGTATAGCTTTTGATATGGGTAATTATAATATTGATTAAGAAATCTTCAGTTTTGGATCTGAGTTAATTGCAGTTATGCTGGTCTCTGGTTCATAGCATTTGAAGCATTTGTTGTCCTTGTATAGAAAGATGGTTCTAGCATATAATTTACTTTAATTAGCAGTTCATTATTCCTGATGCTGAGACAGAGTTTTTGATCTTTCTAGTCAGTATAATGGTTGCTTATTTTGGTTGGTTGTAATAGGGTAATGGTTGTCTGCAAGTGTATTTCTTTTACTATTCTTTCATTATAATTGCATCTTATTTAATTGAAAAGTCTCCTTTTTGCTAGATTAATTGTTTGGATAAGCTTTTTTGTGATTAGTTTTATGAGAATTTATATAGAGATATTGTTGCATTGAGGAACTATATCTAAAAGACCATGTTGTGTTCTTAGAATTTCAATAGCTTTCTCATCTGGTCTCATTTTTTTCTATCTATTAATCTATATCAGATGATCTGCTTGTTTATTGAATTCAATTTCAGAGTGTTCCTTTATTTTGTATAAGAAGAGTTTTATTTGATTCTGTTTGTATAGGCCTGTTATTTAAAGCAAAAGGTTTGAATTTTTTTTGTTTTTATAATAATTCCTGAGTTTTCCTTTTGGGAAGGATACTATTAATTACTGCCTAGCTGTCTATGTACAAAGTTGTTAACTGTGTTTAGGTAGAATACTAAGTGCTATAAAGATTGCTATAATTTTTGTTCTAATAGATGATGGATGTGTTATTACTTGTTCTTGAAAAGAATACTCTTTTAAATATAGGGTAATGATAATCCAACCCAGATCCATATAGTATTTTTCATTGAAGTTGTTTAGGGAGCCAAAGTAATGAATAATATAAATTACAGATTTTTGTTTTTTACTTAAGTTTTTTAGATAGTAATAAAGCTCTAATTAGTAATAATAATGGATTGAATCAGATCAGATTTTAATTAAATTCAATTTGATCTGGTTTTTATAAATATGGATCAGATATGGATTAGATTTATTTTAAACAAATCTGATCTGATTTAAAACCATAAATGTTTGATTCAATCTGATTCAAATCTAAATTTAATTTGATTTAATAAAAAATCAATTTGAAACTAATTTGATATATTTTGAATCTGTTTCAAAGCATATTCAACTATAACTGCTTTGATTTAACTAAATTAAATTAAATATGATTAAATTAACCTGGCTTTATTTTAATAAAAAATTTTTATCTAGTATATATTTCCTTTCAGAAATATTTTTTAACTTTTAATTTAAAAATTTTTCTTTTATTAAATTTAAATAAATTTATTTATTCTATTTATAATCATTTACTTGCTTCTATATTAATATACTCCCACTATAGCTAGTACTTTCTAAAATAACTTGATTTTCTATATTATTTTTCTTTATTTTTTATTATCAATATTTCAAGTGCTTGCAAAGTATATTGATCTGTTAATAATTGATTATATCAATAACCTATATGATATGTTTCTTCTTTATCTTCTTTCCATTTTTTTATAGCTAATACTATTTTTTTTGATTAAATTTTGAAACAATTCACAAGTTATATCTTCCATCGATAATACTATAGTATCATGCATATGCAATGCATTCTCTAGTCAACAATAAAAAGTATTTTCCAATAAAAATTGTAATAATTTTAATTTATTAATAACTTAAATTTTTAATAAATCATAATATTTGAAAAATATCTGTTATTTCAATCTTAATTCTCTATTTAACTATATAAAAGTTGCTTTCATCAAAATTTACTTCACTACAAATAAATTCTTTATTATTAACAGGTTATATTTCTCTTGGGAAAGTAGTTACAATTGCATGGTTCAAAAAATTGAAATTAGTGTAAGTAAATTTGCTATATTTCCAGGTTATATAGACCTTACATAGATCTATAGGATAGTTTAAATATATTTTTTTATTATCAAAAGAAATTATAAGTCTTTTATTAGTAGTACTATATTTGTTATCATCTAATCAGAATAGATAGTATTCTTCTATTTTTTTTTTGTATACTTGAAATTACATCTTCAGGAAATATATGTATGGCATAGTTGAAAAAAAAACTATTCATTGTTACAACATTCTCTTCTTGTAAATATTGCCTTTCAGACCCTTGTAATTTAACAAATATGTTATACATATGGATAAAAATCCCATTTTTTCTTATCAAAAAATATCTACAAATATTAATATTCATAAAGTTTTAAAAATTAAAAACTTAAGTTTAATTAAATATATACCTTGCAGCATTAAGGCATCTTGCTTCAATTCTTTGATTTTTGATAATTGGGCAACTTGTTAGTACAAAACAAATATATTAATAATTATGTTTCTCATAAGTTCAAGTATATCAAGATCAATATATAATTAGTATTACCTTGTTGAAGACTCTATCACAACTTTATTTTTTTATTTTTTTTTATTATTCTTGAAAGATAGAAAGCAGCATTGATTATAGGTACATGGGAAAGCAATGAGTTTATTTTCAATATTTACTTTTCTTTTATTTTTTTTTTATTGTAATCTGAGAAGAGATCAAGATATATTGTTTTATTGTATAACTCTTTAAGATACTTTTGAGTTAATAAATTTTTCTGACTTATAATTTAGATAAGTTAATACAGTTTCAAAAAAATTTGCAAAAATTTTAACTTAAAAATTTTTTATAGGGCTTTTTTTTATTTTTTTACATTATTAATATTGACTCTCAAAGTAGTAGTAGTATTTTTTAAATAATTATTACAAGTAATTAAGAATATTGAAAAAATTTTTCACAGTTGACTTGGTATGGTTTTATTATTAATAAACTTGATATTAGGATTAGAAATAGTCAGGTAAATATTCAATAAGTTGTTTATTGATTTACTTAAAAATATAATATATTTTATTAAATTATCATATTTTTGTAATACAAAAAATAGAGAGCAATAATGAAGGTTTCTAAATTGTGGCATATAAAATTAGCTTAATATATGTAGTATCTTGCTAATATAAAATAAAAAATTGACAGTCAAAATATAACCTGATGTTGATAAAATTCTACATACTGATCCAGGATTTTTCACTGGAAGCAAATAATATAAACTGATATCTACAAGCAATATATAACAACAAGCTTATCTACACTAGTTCAAGATTTTTCACTAGAGATATAAAAATTCTTGCTGTACCATTTTTACCTCAATACTGATATAAGTATAAGCTGCTAGTCCAGGGTTTCTCTCTGAAGACAATATTGATATTTTATTTATATTTGTAAGTACTACTTTATATTAATATGGGTTTGCCTGCACTAGTTCAGAATTGATCACTGGAGGTACATAGCATACTTAATCAATATAATATATAAAGGGCATATTAATTTAAAAAATTTTTTATTTACTCTTTGTAAAAAGAATTGATGATTTTTTGTAGTTTTTTGACTTTGTTAACTTGGTTCATACTAGTTGAATAGTGTTACAATCAATACTAGTAGCAATAAAGTAATAGTAAAGTATTATAGCATCAATAAATATTACTTACTTGTTTATAATACAAGCTAAAGACTTGTAATTAATTATAACTAAGAATTGAAAAAACTAGAAATCAAAAATAAATATTACAATTAATACTAACAGTAATAAAATAATTGCAATAATATATTGTTGTGGGCTAAATGGAAAGTCTGTCACTAAACCTTAGCACCTCACATGACCCAGATGTCTCACGAATACTCACAAAGAAGAGAACGCCTCCTATAAAGAACACTTAGGGAAGGCAGAGGCGTGGTAATTGACTTGACCGAAAGTAAGTATCTCTTTATTGTATTCTGTTTTTTTGGTATCTTACTAATTCTTAACTCTATTATCAATGAGGGCTGTTTCTTTAACACATTCAGCTCTACCTTTTCGGTATACATTGGTAAGCTATTTATACTTTTCTAACTAACAATGGGCTATCTACTTTATAATCAGCTATACTAACCCTAAGCTTTGCTAAACTTTCTATACTTGTTCAGATATACATAGTTCTTTTATCAGTACCCGAGCCTTATCTATAGTTTCTTACCTTGCAATACTCAATCTTTCATATCAGACTTTCAGGTTTTTGAATTCTAGACCATTATACATAAATCATGTTACCCACATGACTCATAATAGTAGTTTTTCATAAAACTACTTATAACTTCACTGTTATAACAATCTATCCAAAAGATTCATCTTAAGATTCATCATTTTATTAAGTATTGAAGGAAGTAACATTTATACATTTTTACATATAGGGCTATTACATAATCACTATAGCTATTCTAATATTATGTCATAAATAAATTGCTTCATAGTCAGCTAATTTTCTATTACCTCAGCTCATAGACTTTTATCTTTTTGATGTGAATAAATTGTTCATGCATTCTTCTAGTTTGCAAGAGTATAGTAATAGTCGACAATTGATTGTTTTGCGTAAACTTTGGTCACATGACCAAGGTGAAAATTTTGAACTTTGTTTGTCTTCTTTGGCCTTTAACACTACCCATGGCAAGAAAGTTCTGAAAGGAAGAAGAACTGATACTCTACCATCTCTCCTCTTATAGAGAAACATCACAGAGTTGTTTAGTTGATATAGAGAGTTATCACGAATGCACTATACTCACTCTTTTTATCACTAGTATAGCTCTAATAGTGCTTTTTCTTGATTGTTTCTGGGGAATTTTGCCTACCTCAGTTTGACTCTGAATTTTAAGTAGCACAAAGTTTCTTATAAATTGATTGGTCCAGTAGAATCATATTAGTACAAGAATGTAAACAAGCTCTTATTGGTTACTCCATATGTTTGAATGCATTTTCTCAACCCCATAAGAATCAGGAGTCCACCATAAGTCACATGGGTCTGATGTAGGTGGATACAGGACACTTTTCCCTATTACGTCTTTGGTTCTTATTAGGCAAGAGGAAGAAATATATAGTTGTAGACCAGTTAGCTCAACTCTTAGGATACAGAGACCTAGCAAATGTCTCTCGACTTTATTACATCAGGGTAAAAAGGGCTTACAGCAAGGTAAAACATACTGCATTGAATTGACCTGCACAGCTATATATACATCACTATCCCCAACCTTTTCTCACATAAAAATAGAATTCCTCTCACCTTGGAAGATGAAAATCACCAACTACATCAAGATGAGTTCTCTTCCATAACCCACCTATCAAATTGTTTGTACAAATGACTGTTCTAAAGAATTTCTTCTTCTTGTTCAGCAAGAGTAGTTTGCTCCCATATATAGTTGGAATCTAGCTAGAGAGTAATTTCATCAAAGGGATATGGAAGAGTTTTCCGCAGTACTTAGGCAACCGTAGGTAAAGTTAAATTGAGTGGCACTGATACTTAATTTGTGAGATAATAACACTATCTGAAATGACTAACAAGCTAGTACATGGATATTGCTGGGAGTTATCGCAAGATAATACGAGGTACCACATCAATACCATTACTACAAGTACATTAATGACAAGCACATTCAATAGAAATATTGGACAGTGTGGACTCAAGTAAAAGTTTCTTTTCTCTGTATGAGTTGCACAGTAACTCATCTATCAGCTCAAGTTTCTTTTTAAACTTATGAATAGTGGTAATAGTATATGAAAACTAAGAAACACACTATATCATTTATATATCTTTCCTCCATACCACTAATTTAGATCTTAAAACATATTTTTATTACTATTAACTATTTTTTAAATAGTTTTTTTTTATAGTTAATTTGTTCATTAGAATCCACTTTATATATATGATTATAGATTTAAATACATTTCCCGTCCTATATTTTTTTTACCTTTTTTGGAGAATAAAACACCAGTGGCACTTCGAGTATACTAGCTTCTTGAAATTGTATCTGGCAGACAGTAGGGATTCTTATTAATGTATTTTGTTGTGTTAAACAATAGATAGGTTTAAATTTTATCTGAAGTATAACCTCTCCAAATGAATGTACTTGTCTATTAAACTTCGATAAAATGGTCTGTCCTGTTTTTCAAAATAAAAAAAATTAAAATTAAAAATAAATAATTTATTAATAATAAATAATTAGTGATTAATTAATGATTATAATTAATAATTAATTGGCAATAAAAAAAAAAGCCAAGATATTCTCACTCTTCTGTTAATCAATTTTATCAATAATTCCAAAGCAATGTTTGTTAGAAGTTTTATACTTCTGTACTAATAAAGTTGCTATACTATCATTAAATACACTTTGTTAATACACTACAAAGCATCTTCCACCCAGTTTTATCTTTTCTTTATTTCTCTGGTGGACTTGAGTATTGGTTTTAAGTCAAAAGTGAATGAGGTAGAATCTAAACTCCTAATGGCAAGAAAGGATACTTAGGAAGAAGACTTTTGATTGAAAACTCCCCTTCAAAACTCTATAATAGGGCAGGCAGGTTTACAGGAAGAGTATTTGCCAAAGGCTATGCCATGCACAGTGGTCTTGTTCTCTAGAAAATTTACTAGACCCCAAGCTTCCTGAAGTATGGAAACAAATTTTCAGTTTCTTGAGGGGGAATTTTGCCTACCCCACTCTGATCCTGAATTATTGATTACTGGATCTGCTAGAATTTTATTGGCTAGAGATTTGAAGTTGGATAATACTATCAGTAACAAAAGATAAACAAGACATATACGTGTTTCATGTGTTCCTTTTCATATTACCACTCTTGCAGATAGGTGTTGCTCTTATCATGGTCATCAAATTAATTCAGTATAAGTACTTTAAGAACTGTATATACTTAGGCCTATCTGTTGAAACTGCATCCTTCAACAAAATCAAAAAAGAAAGTGTCCATCCAACTATGGTAAAGGTTATAAGATACTTCAATCATTTTTAATATTAAAGTTACCTATTCTTGTTAGTCAAATAGGATCTAGTAACTCTTACAGATAGACAAAGATCTGTTCAATTTTTATAAAAAACAAACAAAATGGACAGGAGGTTTTTCCCAGCCAGTGAGTTTTTTATTCCTGATTTATGGTTTGTGAAAGGATCACAAACTGAAGACCAATATTAAGACTTTTAACATGACTCCCTCTCAAGTATGGCCACTTTGGCTACCAGTGGTACCCACCAATCTTATGACTTTGAAAGAGTTGCACCTTTTTAAATAAGCAGCTTATACTTGAAGCTGGTATTATCTTTAGAATTGAATCTTCAACCCCCTCACAGGTTTTAAGGCACTCTCCTGACTATAGATTCCACCTGATCTTTGAATGAGTAGTTCCCTAGGCAGACTCCCAGATAAGATAGTATCAATAAAGCTGACCTCCGAAACTATTCCCCTTCCATCTAAAAGAAGGAGAAGATGTAGAAGAAGTCCTCCTCTCTCACTTTCAAAAATTAAGAGACACAGTACTCCAGTCGATAATCCATAGATATTAACTTCTTCTTGGTATTAGCCTCAGTGAATGGTCGGTAATAGAGAAAATTTATATCCTTGTTTGACAGTGCCCTAGTGTTTTTCTTTTTATTCTTGCACTAGACTAAGAGTAATTTTAGATTAGTCTCTCCAGGTTTGGAGTAGCAATATACATTTTGGTAAACCGATAGGTTTTAGAAAGTTTGATAATGTTTTTAATAGTTGTAATAATTTCAATGTATTTTGAATTTTATTCTATTATCGCTAATAAATATAGCTGAACTGACAATTAAAAAAAAAAATTAATTGACAATCAATGATTAAAGATTGATTTTTTTTTTTTTTTTTTTAAAAAAACACTTAACATGCCTATTTTATTGATTATATTCAATTACATGTACTGAATTTATAAAGAGATTTTACAAACTATTTTTTATGTAAAGCAAGACAATAAAATCAATTGATAATGGGTACCTGCCACCAATGGTGATGGAGCCCAGTTTTTTTACCCCTTGTGGCTTGTTGTATCTATATTAGAAACTAATGTATCTAGGCATCATTAGTGTATTTAGTGATAATTTTGAGAATGGTTAATATTCCTTTGATAATTTCTTCTAGAATCATTGATAGTAGATTTTTTGCCTTTATATCAATGTTTATCTTATTTGGATATTTCTTTTTGTCTGTTTTGTTACCTCATTTTGCTTTTTGTCAATGTTGGTAATGCCTGTAACTTTTTCTTATATTTGAATCCAGAGACATCAGTTTGTCCATATGTTGTACGTAATGATCTGATATTATTGATTATGCTACGTGTGAGTTATCATTTCTATTGGTATGAACTGTTGGGGGTATTTGATGACTTTTCTACTGATACTACCAAAAATTACTATATCCCAGAGTTGATTATCTTTCGATAATTGTATATTTCTTCCTTGATTCGTTGTGAACTTCCTTTTGCTATTCTCGTAGTGGCTTCTGCTTATATAGTAGATATTATTAAGTTGTGGATGTTTATGCCATAGTATTTGTATTTAAAGATATGCATAAATAACAAAATTTCTTGAGTATTTTTATTAAACAACTACAATAATATCAGTATCAACATATTTAATACTTTCTATTACAATCTATTAAATTATATTTTAATTGACTAATTGGAAGATATCATCAACAATAATAGAATTAATTCAAATATTAAAGAAGTAGCAAAAATATATTGAGATAAAATTTTAGAATATGATAATAAAACAAATAAAATTTATATAGTGGCAGTTGTTTTAGATACATAATTTAAAATAGAATACTTTGTTAAAAACAGTTGGAGAAATTTAATTAAAGAGATAAAAAAAGTATAAATATATTTATTGTATCTATGCTTATTTGTAATATAACTTGTTAATATTAAATATTTTTTAATTTCTAATGTTGATAATATTTTTCAAGAGTATTGAGAATTAAATTCAAGAACTATAAAAACCATCAAAATAATAGATATATATAATACAATTAGGATAAAATTATTCAAGTAATGATATATGGAAAATAAAAATAAATTACAGCTATATTTTTCATTACCTCAAATAATAAAAACTACAGATATTTTGAAATGATAGAAAATAAAGGAATAGCAATTTTCATATTTAGCATATATTACACATGATTACTTAGCAATATCTACAACTAATATAATTGTGGAACAGGTTTTTTCAACTAGCAAAAATTTAATACTGAAAAAAGAAACTAACTTTTAGATAAAAAAGTAAGGACATGTATGTATTTAAAGTTATATTAACAAGGATCTCTAGTAAGTAGCTATTAAAATTTGATTTGATATGTAAATTTTGATACTATTTATATATAAAATAGTATTTAATATATTAAATAAAAGTTTTATTGCAGACCTGTGGGTTAATAGTGTAGTGGGTGTACTCCCAGGTCACCATCTGCAAGTTACTGATTCAATCCTACCTAGGAACAGTTTCCACAATATATAGGTTACATTGTACAAGATGCATGCTTATTACTAGATGCACCCTTGTACTCACAAATAACCTATAGATTTCCACTGTCCGACCATGGTGTAAAACTCAGGTCACCCAAGTCTTGGCCGGTTTTAGTGCTAAGAAAATCTTTGATAAAAACTGCCACCTGGAATATATATAGATCCAAGACAAGCCAGGAAGAAGACCGATCAGTTCAAACCTCATAATAGAAATGGGAAGGATATTCACCTTTTGTCAAAAATATACCCTATGAAAGATAAGGGAGACTTCGGTCACTTGTACCTGTCGAAAATATAATGGGCCAGGAAGTGAATAATATGAAAGATCAATTTCAATCGTGATACCAATGGCTACCAAAGAGGACAGCTATTGCGAAGACTGGTGGTTAGTGTTAGCGCCACGTTGGGGACTGCAGAAGCAGATCCTGGGAGAAGAAATTCAGAAACAATTACCAAGGTAACCAATCCAATGGGAGGAGAAATCTGTTACGAAGTAATCAAGGAAAACCTCTATAAGGTCAACTTGCAAGAGTGGTTAAAAATGAGGCAATAGAAGACTATATGCCACCCAATCATCATAACACTATTGAATCGCCTGGATGTCAAAAACAGAACCAGAGATTTGTACCATCTAAGTTCCAACTAGCCTTCGGAGGACCCAAACATGATAGAGATTGTCCATAGTACCCACAACTATCAAATGGTACACAAGAGCTCACTAAGGAACATATAACACAAGCCCCTTGAAGAATAATAAGAAGTCCATAGCGGATCTTCAGAATGCTACAGTCCTGGCAGAGCAGGGCAACTGATGAAAATGATATCATTATATAGTAAAATTAACAGACTTAGTTAGTATAGGTAGTTTAGAAGAAGGTTATACGAATTGCTCATGTAATCTAAAAAATATACTACTGATTCCTCAATAAAAGATTCGTCCTGTCAGTTGAACTTAAAAAAAAAAAAAAAACAAAACAAAAAAATAAAAGTTTTGTTGCACTAATTATAATTGTTAAAATTATGATTATTGAAGTTTAAAAATAGAATTATATTTATTAAAAGAGCAATTATTAAAATAGGTAATTTTTAAAGTAGGTATTATTATCATAAATACTAAAATTATAAGTAAGAATATTGTAATTATTGGCCTAATACAAGTATTATAATTGTTTAAAATTGATAATATGATAGATCAACATTATAAATATACTGTAGATATAAATCTATATAAAATTTGAAATAAATGATTGGATATAATTGATTTATAAAAAAAATAAATTGTAATCAATTTTATTGTTGCTGCTAAATAGTTTTTTCTAATGACTAGTATAAGTAACAAACTAGTTATTTTTATATTTTTATTAACTTGTTATAGCAATTGCCTGATATATATACTTGTTTTTTTTATTTTATATTTTATATAACTCTTTAACAGCCAGTTTTACCTTTGTTTATTCCCAGCTATATTGACTATCAATTACAATTGATCACAAGTTTTATATTTTATAATCACAGGTAAGCAATGCTTTGTTGATATTGCATATTTTTATGGGTCACATGAATGACGCGATTTACGCATAATGGTATAGAATCCAAAAACCCAAAAGTCTGATATAAAAGATTGAGTATTGCAAGATAAGAAACTATAGATAAGGCTCAGATACTGATAAGAGAACTATGTGTATCTGAAAAAGTATGGAAAGTTTAGCAAAGCTTAGGGTTAATATAGCCAATTATAAAGTTGATAGCCCATTGTTAGTTAGAAAAGTATAAATAGCTTACCAATATATACTGAAAAGGCAGAGCTGAATATGTTAAAGAAACAGCCCTCATTGAGAATAAAGTTAAGAATTAGTGATATACCAAAAAAACAGAATGCAATAAAGAGACACTTATCTTTGGCCAAGTCAATCACCACACCTCTGTCTTTCCTAAGTATTCTTTATAGGAGGTGTTCTCTTCTTTGTAAGTATTCATGAGATGTTTGGGTTATGCGAAGTATTATGGTTTAATGACAGACTCATCAGTTTAGATCACGACGCTTCCTTGAAACTTACTCAAATATTTTTATACCTCTGTCTTGATTTTGATATTGTTTTGTGTATGTGATAGAAGGATGGACTCTTCTATCCATAGGTTATGTAAGCTTTTGGTCATTAGCAACAGACTCGCCAATTAGTCTGTTACAATAGGAAAGGTATGTTCATGACTATTCAGGTTACTAGTAGTCAGGTTTTTGTTTGAAGAGAGTGTAGACAAGAGAAAATAGATAAGAGTGACTCCTGAGAGACTTCTCGAGGTGGTTTAAGGAGAGTGGTAAGACTATTGTTAACAGAAAAGCTAGAAAAGCTTTTTCATATATCTTTTTTGTGTGTGGTCAGAAGATTATCGGAAAGAGTTCATTGATTAATTTATTTTTAATCATTAATTAATTATGATTATTTATTATTAATTAATTATTTATTATTTATTACTAATTAATTATTAATTATTGATTAATAATTAACTATTAATTATTAATTATTGATTAATAATTAACTATTAATTATTAATTATTGATTAATAATTAACTATTAATTATTAAT
>CAJVPT010001475.1:0-21260 GCA_910592055.1 Acaulospora colombiana | reverse complement strand
GTAGACCTCCTGTTCCTCAAGATCACTTTCAGATTCATATTCAATTTCATCCAAAAGTTCATTCTCATCATCCTCATCATCCTCATAGTGATTGTTACCTTGTGAAAAGTGTGGAGAAGTATTAACATGGTGAGTGGTTCCTACGGCAATTGTTTTACCTTTATAGGTAATTTGGAGAGTACGGTCCTCAAAATTCCAATTTGCCTTCGTGTGATCCAGCCAATCAGTTTCCAGATAAAGGGTTTCCTCACGTGACTCAATTACTTTCAAGGTCACCAGTACAATTAAATCCTGAATAAATATTTTCAAAGCAGTTATTTGTTCAAGAGCCCTGGCTCGTGTACCATTGGCAGTAATTACAATAGTTTTGAACTTGGTATAAATTCCAATCCAAGTTTCCTCATAAGTTTGTCAGTAATGATACTGACAGGAGCACTAGAGTCAAAAATGGCCATTACAGGATTTCTTTTGATGCGGACATAGCACCTGGCAGCTGTGGTTTTCCTTGGGTCATCAGAGGTAAGATAATTGGTTTTCACAGGTACCTTAGATTGCTTGAGAATTTTTATCAAGTTTTTGTGCTGATTGGGATATTGCAATGTTTGTCCCAAAATAGCCTTAGCAGGAAGATTTAGAATATCTTCAGAGATGTCATAGTTAGGCAATTGGTCTACAATAGATGGTTGGGCTTTGGTTTTGGGCCTTTTGGGTTTGGCAGTAGGAGAAGTTGCAATCATTTTAGGTTCAGAGTCATGAATTTCTCTTGGTGGGATTCTAGAGACTTTCCAGGTGTGTAGATTTAATTCCTTATTTGATTCAGATTGTTTTTGCTTTTGCTTGGCCTCTCTCCTATTAGTGGTATAGGGTTGATTGCACTGACCAATGTAGACTTTCTCCTCACATTTAGATTCATTGAACTCCTCCTCAAATTCCTCAACGGTAAGATAGTTCAAAGGTTTCCTAGACCTGGAGGAGTTTGTTTGGACCTTTTCAGATATACATTTCCTGGCCAAATGTTCTATTTCATTGCACATGAAACATACAAGTTGGGAAGAGTTAGACCTATTTATAGGGTTGGAGGTAGGTTGCCTTGGGCGATGACCTTGTTTTTTTATTTGAGCAAAAAGAAGTTCTAATTTTTCAGCCAAGTTTAACTGAAGTTTTTCAAACTTTTTGGTAAGGATATCCATAGAGTCTTCAGATTTCAAAGAAGCCATTTTGAAATTACTTGAGAATGGAGCAAGATTGTGTGGTTCCTTATCATTATTTATGTACTAATTATTTTAATAAGCCATGGCAAGTTTGTATGCATCAGTCACATCATTAAGATTGTTCATGGAAGCAATTGGAGCCAAGTGTGGTAGCAATCTTCTAATATAATTGTGGAGTTGTTGACTAAGAATTATATCACCTTCAATGTTGGCCCTTTTGAGAAGTTTTTTAAAAGTGGCATAGTAAGTAGTCACAAATTCGGTTGGTCCTTGCCTATGGTTTTCAAGATCACGTGTCCATTTATTGATCCATCGCTAGGTACAGAACTGCTGTTTGAATTCCTTAGAGATGACCTTCCATTTCATGGCATCAACATCAGTATTATTGTCCTTATAGTATGTTATCCACCATTTCTCAGCTTCATACTGGAAGTGGACATTGAGCATACAGATGAGTTTTTTGCCTCCCATTGATTAACTATCATGGTCTTTTCAAAAGAAGTCAACCAAGTGATAGGATCCTGGGTTCCATCACCAGAGAAGGGTTCCACTCACAGTATATTAGAGTGTGAGGGCAAAGGATATTGTTCAAAATAATCATAGATGTCTTTAAATGTTGCTATCGTTGTATGGGTATGTGTATTATTAAGAGGAATAGATATAGTAGATAGAATAGAAGAAGAAGCAGAAGTAGAAATAGAAGAGTTAAAAAGTGATTCAAGATGTAAAGGTTTGTTGAAAAATAAAAGATTTTTGAAATAATTGTTGGTTTTGTATGGGTTAAAAGAAAAGTAAGCTATCCAAGGTATAGCATCAACAGGTAAATTGAATGGTTTAAGGGGATCAACAGTAAAAAAATTGAAATGTGTAATAGCAGATAAGAGTTTCAAATAAATGTTGTCCAAGGAATAAATATGTGTGTATCGGATAGTAAAAATTAATTTTTTGATAGTAATGAATTCAAAATGAAAGGAAGAAGCAGTAAGAGTTTGATTGAAATTATATTGGGTTACAAGAGTGTAAGAAGTAGTAACGAATTCAACTTTGAACCAATTCCAAAAGTTTTTGAAAATAGGAGAAGGTTCCTGGGGTGGGCAACAAATTAAACAAGAGCTGTCAATATAAAAAGGATAAATTTGATTGATGTTGGTATTTAGATATGTTTTATGGAAAGTATCATATATACTATTAGTAATGAAGCAGTTTTTTAAACTATTCATATAACAAAATTCAAACCCTTTGCTAGACTTTGATTCTCGAATCACTTTCCAAGTGAATACCTCTAATACTAAGTAAGGCTTCCTAATTGTTTCCAGAGAATAGTTTACAGAGTAGTGAATTTCACAGTCACCACCAATTTGTCAATCTATTCAATAACCTCCAAATTAGATAGATAGATTGAACGACTATAGAAGTAATCCACTTTAAATTGAGGGTGAATACCTTGGTCATGGTATACTAAAGCTGATAATTTAAGGATAGTAGAGATTACATAAACATGTTGAAAGAGGCTTTGAGTGATTTAATTTAATTAGAAGATTTATTAGAGATATATAATGTTAAGGATAAGAGAATTCAGTAGGTAAAACCTTAGGTCAACTGTTTTGGACAGTTGGCCTTTATATACATAATTGAATATTAATTATTTAGTGATCAAAGTGACCAAAGTGACCAAATTGACCAAAGTGATCAAAGGAATTAAATCTGTCAAATTTGCCAAATTAGGCCAATATGTCAGAAAGATAAGATATAAAAACAAATAATAAAATTAAATAATGCACGCTACGTTAATCACTACTTTGCACTAATAATTGGATCTACTCTATGAACCAATGAGACACACCTTGTATCACATATATCACATGATCTAAAAATAGAACTACAGTAATACAATAGACAAGAATTATAGATAATAATCAAAAAAAATATAACTAATAATTAAGGCTAACAATATATAGATTGTGATCAGGTTATGATACGAAATCGAATAAAATTATCATTGACACAACCACATTATCAATAAAAATAATAATAAAAAGAGTAGATCCCCAAACTGGTAGCATGCCTCTCAGGACTATTCTTATGTATATGGCTGTACTGCCTTTTACAGACTTGACTATCAGGAGGCCTTGATGGGAAAAGAAATTTACAGATCACTCTGAAGGATTGAAAACTGGGATCCAGGATACTGAATTTGATGGCCTGATAACTAGAATACTCTTAATAAAAAATTGGTTTAGGAATAGTTAAGATGGAATCACGTGGTCTTCCAACTAGGGATTGGGCTGGTAGTGGTTGTATATAGTATTAATCAAATATATATACAACTATTCATGTAAATAGATTTACTATATTATTTTTTTTTTTAACTGGGTGGGTTACATCTTGTTTATTAGATATTGTTGTGAGTATGTACAAATTTATTTTATATAAATTTAACTTTCTAGCTACCTAATTAAACTCACTAAAGATAGTTCTACTGTATAGCTTATTGCCAAGTACTAGTATATACTTGTTTAATCTGCCAAGGCTCTACCTGTCCCATAAAAATTGGATTTGAAGGAATATATTATGATCCCATTGATCCAGTGTTGACTGGAGTATTTCATAATTTCATTGATTTCTGGGATGTATTATTTATGCGTAGTAGTTCTTCTGTCTAGTGTTTTCCATTTTTTCTTATCTTTTTTGGTTATATTTTGATTCATTTCCTAATGTGAAAAGAGCTGGCACCTCAGTTGCCATTTGTCCTGGAGGATAGTCAAGAATTTATCTATAATATTTTTGAGGATTTCTTTTTGGTTTTCTATTGTTATGTATTTCTTTATTATTTTTAAGAGATCTTTTGTCAGTGCCCCCCTTGCAATATAGTTTTTTTTTTCAGAAGTAAATTCCCTTTCCATTTTTTTAAGTTTATCATTTGGTGTTTTTGTAGGGGTTTATTGTTTTCTACTGTTGTTTTTCTTGTTGATTATTTGGAGTAGTTTTTTGAAGATGTTTGTGCTATTGCTTTCGCATATCATTGTATGAGTGTTGATTTTGATGTGCTGACAATTGATGCAGAGGTTATCTTTGTATGTTGTTGCTATCCTTTTGTGTAGCTTGTCTTTGGTTGGCAGTTCTAAGTTCCATAGTCTAAGTCTGAATGATCTAGTGTTGTGATCCAGTTTGTTAGTTGCACCCATTTTTATTTGAGATAGGAATTTGTAGATCATTGATTCTACCCATGCTATACTTTGTAGTGTGTTGTTATTTGTTGAGTTTAGGTTGCGGTCTAGCATTCTCCAACTGAAGATGTGCCTTGCTTTGATGAGGTTCCTTGCAGTTTCTGATATTGTTTGTCTAAGACTTGCCCATTTTACTCTTGGATTCATGGGTTCTGGCTGTCTTTTATAGGAATAAAATTTATTTCTGAGGCTTTGTCTGTAATAGTTGCCTCCTTGGCGAGCATGTCTGCTTTGTCATTTTCTGGATCATTGTTGTGTACTTTGACTTTTTTCTATATTATGTTAAGTCCCATATCTTTTATTAGCATATATGCTGTACAAGTAATCCAAGCTTGTACAAATTTTTACATATAGTCAACAAGTAATTATACATGTATGAAGTAAACCTATCTATATGAGTAACTATAGCTATTTTACCTCTATATATAACTCCTACCTATTCGAAAAGATGTGCGATTCCTTCTTAATTTTTTCCAGAATAATTTATTTATAGTAAGAGTAGTCTAGTTATCAGGTCATCGAATTTTCTTTATCCTGACTTCTCGGTTATTTCTAAGTCCTTCGGAGTGGTCCACATATTTCTCCTCCAACCAAGACCTCCCGATAGTAAAGTTTGTGAAAGACTAGTACAGTCATGTACTTGAATTCTTGAACAGATACCTCAATCCTATAAGACAGGAGAACCGGGTTGTCTTGGTTGATTTACCATTCCTTTCTTCAGCAATATGCTACCGGTTCAATATTTACTCTTCTTATTACCTTGTTTGGTAATATGGCCATGTCAAGGGATAATCTTACTTGATTTCAGACATTCAGCCTTATTATAATCCAGTATAGAACCGGCTTGAAACACTATTTCTTTGTGAGACAAGCTATACTTGGAAATATCAGTTATTATACAGTTACGCCAATGGATATTGATTACTACATGCTTGTCAGAGATTGCCCCCTGGAGGATTTGATCATAGTTCTTGTGATGTGATCTACGTAGTGCTAACTACTGCACTATAGACCTATAGATTGAGAGATTTACTATAATATATATGTAATACTGCTTATTTGTAATAACCAAACAGTTACGATTAATAAAATTACAAATTAAGGCCGTGGGATTAATACAAGTAGCTCAACAATTAATAGCAGAGGACAACCTCCAATTTTACACAGATGGCTCTTTTACAAGATACAACACTAGAAGTAGGATGAGAATTGGATAGGTGATTCTCTCTGATCCAGGCAATGAAATCATGATCTTCTAAGCAAAAACTTAGGATACAATCTTCTTGACCAGAGCAGAACTGATAGCAATTTTTACAGCAATCAGTATAGTTAGCCCTAACAAAAAAATTAAGATATTTACAGATAGCCAAGATGCAATAAATGCAATAGACAAATCAGTGCAAAAGGATCAAACCAAAAATCAGAAGTTAAAAAGGCCAAACAAACTCCTAGTTAGCACAATCCAAGAAATTATTACAATACAGCAAATTCAAGTCCAGTGGATTAAAATCAAAGGCCACTCTGATAACAAAAAGAATGAATAGGTAATAAACTAGCAGCTATCACACTCACGAACAAATTCAAAGATATTATTAAAATTCAGGAACTACAGTCTATATGTAGTAATACAATACTAAGATGGAATCAGTCAATCATAAACTTACCCTTCAAAATACTAGGACGAACTCTCTTGAAAACCAAATGGGCTAGCAAGTGGAGAACATTATGATGAAATCAAACATGACTCAGAGGACCAAAAGTCAAGGAGATAAATTGAAAGATAACCATGCAGACCTTGATGCCATCCAAGATTATATCCCTTCAAACTAGCCAAGAAGACCATAGAAACAGAACATTTCGATGAAAAATATGGTTCAATAAACTCTCTACACTGGCAAATATGAGTATATGGAAACCACAGATATACAAGTCAGAAATGTGCATAATTTGTAGAAGACAGGAAGAAAAGGACCTATACCCTTTCAGCTATGAATTGAACAGAACAAGATTATCTGAAAAGCTTGTAACACTTCTAACATGAGAGTGTATAGCAAGGGCAAATGACAACAAACAGTTACAATCCATCCAGAGCAGATGGAAACAATTCATAGATTCAAGTACAAGACCAGAAAGCTAGACGGACTTTATGGACATAATCAGAGAAATCATTATCCACAAAATGGTCCAGGTAGCAAGAAAAATTACAAGGAATGAGAAAGAGGTCAAAACAGTAGTAAAAAAGGCAACAGAACAACTCTGGTAGGAGAAAAAAAATATCTGGAGGTTGAGATGTGAATTGGTAGTAGAGTGGAAAAAAACACAAGACATATCCAGGAGAATGAAACAAGAGTAAACAAGGCTTAACAGCAAAATACTAAACAAAAGGATACCACAGAATAAGGGGAGAAAACAAAAGACAGTAGAAAACATGTATATAGAACTAACGAATTATAATATGAGGAATATATTTCAAAACAGCTTTACTATTAACTTTTTTTTCCATACAAATATTAGTGTTAGTGAAGTTATGACACATTAACATTTACCTTTAGGTAAACTGAAGCAAATTGCAGGATTCGTAAAATACTGGGTCATTAGTTTTTCTCCTATCATAAATATATTTTTCTCACAATTAAATTTGTGTACTTGAAGATATAAATAATTAAATAAAAACTATATGGCATAACTTTGCCAGCTTTTAAAAAAAAAAAAAAACTTCAAGGAATCACACTCACTCCAGTAGAATATATATGGTTTGGGAAACTAGTTAGAAAGGAAGGCAAAGCAATCAAGAAAATAGTGTTTGAGAAATAGTATGATAAATATAGTAACTTCTTTAGACATAGAAGAATCCTATTTTATAACTAGTTACAAAATAATAATCAAACAAGAAACTTATCATGTCAACAGATAAGAGCCAGACTAGGAAAACAAGGCAAAACCCACTCTGATTCAAGAAACTAAAAGACATTGCATTTGATAAAGAAGCAACAAGGACAGAGAAGCAGATAAGGACAGTACCTACTGATAATAATAGCAATAGTGAACCTACAATTAATAGATTCAAAACCAATACACCAGTGCTATCCTTTCAATAATCACAAATAATTAAGTGGTTAGCAACAAAAAAAAAAGGAGACAATAATAATAACAAAAAAGAAGAAGGTTAGAGATGATCAACATTTAATAGTTAACTATATGATCTGGAAAGAACAGATATCTTCAATATTCAAGTGTAAAGGCTGCTCCTTTAACAACCCAAAGCTTAGAAAAGGTTACAAAGATCAACAACAATATATAATGTTTCAACTTATAATGAAGTCAATCAATATAAATGTTTAGAAAAGCATAAAGAGATATATTTTTAATAAACAAGAAACCAATACAAGAAAACCACTCATAAACAGACTACAATCTTCTTTACGAGACATTGAGCTCGCTCTAAGAGAAATTGATATATGGCCTCCAGTTACAACCCTCTTAACTATACACCTTAATCCATTATCAATCTAAAAGCCTTAATCCATAAGAAACTAAAAGGCCTATCTAAGATACTTCTCAAACTTCAATAAATAGCACAAAAACTTGTTCAATATTACAATCTACAAATAGATACTGATGACTTATACATTAGATGCTACTGGGACAGTAGAATGGGAATTGAATAGATAGCTATAACAAAGATAGATATAGAAGTCACAACATTTCAAGCTAAAATACAAGACATTCTATCTTCCATAAGAGCAGAGCTTACAGCAATACTAATAACAATTTATATAATAAGAGAGCACAAAAAAGTAAACATCCTAACTAATAGCCAAGGAGCAATTAATATGATAAAGAGGATACTCATGAGAACACACAAAAATAAAAGGAAACAAGTACACTTCAACAGAAGCCTGGTTAATGCAATTTGCGAAATTATAATAAAACAAAATATACAAGTCATCTGGACCAAGATAAAGAGCCATTCAAGAAATTATGGAAATAAATGAACAAATAAATTCATAGTAACAATACTATTATACAATTACAAAGACATAAAATATTTAGCATATAAAATTTCACAAATCACTTATATCCCTTTTTGAGGGACAAAATTTATAGTTCTTTATTTTAATAGAAACAAAAGTCAAGAAATACTATAAATCAATGATTTTGATAATGGAAAACAACCATGGATAATTTTTTTATAGTTATTAATTTAAATTTTTTAATGTTTTCTAATAAAGGATATTTGACTTTTGTCTCTATCTCTTCTTTTAAAAACTTATCTTTATATATAACATATAAATAGATAGGTGTGACTGACTTCACTATTAAAAAAAACAACAAGGAATCATAACAAATGAAAAGCAAAGAAAGCAAAAATACATATAAAGAGTAGTAATAATATGCAACATGACAACTCTAACTTGGGGAAGCCTTCTTTGAACTAATTACTTATATACTCAATAGCATTCACAGTATCTATAAAATATACAAGAAACATACTAATAGTACCTAGGCATGTTAGTTCTTACAAAAAACAATATATCTTAAAGATTCAAAAGTTCAAGCTCAACTGAACCAGGTAATAATAGGTTTTATTGTAACTATATACAATATACATATAGAAAAAATGTCTGTACTATAGATTGTATAGAACTAAGTAACATATATTTGTATAAAACCTCAATAAAATGGATTATGTTACTTTTTTTTTTTTAACCTGCAGTCAGGTTAGCATGGTATGTTTTTATTGTATATATATAAAAATATTTACAAAATATTTTGACTTTTACATAATAATTTACCCATTATTAAAAAACTATTTCTCTAAATTCAACTTAGGAAATGATATTTCACTCCTTTACTAATTTGGATAAATCCTCTAATTAATAAAATCATTGCCTATAAATCATTATTATAGATCATTCTAAATTCTGTCAACAATTAAAAACCAAGCCATTTATTACCATGATAAACCCAATTCTTAATAATTTCTATATATTTCTTTCCCTCCTTTCTTTCAAAAGCTTTCTCCTTCAGGTTTTCTAAGGATATTGAATATTTTTTCTGCTCTTGTATAGTCAATATATTGAATCTATATCCAGGTATTTTAGATCTTTTATCCTTTTCAGTAATATTCTGCTTCTTTTTCCAATCTATTACTTTAGTACAGCAGTCTGTTCCAGATATTCTCTTTGAAGTTTTTCCTTATTTTATGACAAAACTTATTGATTATGCTTTGTATAAATACTAGAGGAATTTTGAATTGTCTTTGAGATAATTCTTCAAAAAGATGGTTTCGTTTTCTTTTATGTATCCACAAATGATATTAAAAAGGCTTCTATTAGATTGCTAGATCTTGTTTAATCATCTACTTGTCCAATTATTAGTTATAGAGTGAACTTCTTTTTTATTTTTAATTTCTTTATAGATATAATGATTAATTTTCTCTTTTGCTTTTTACTATATGTCTTCTCTAGCTTCTTTGGTGACTGGACATTTGAAAATATATTCTAATGTCTTTTTTTGAAGTTCATATACTGGGCAAGTCATTATAGTATAAATATCCGATTTTTTTTTCTTGAGTATCTGCTGTATTGAAAGTCTATTGTCGGTTACGTTAGTTAGAAAGCTTTTGTCTTTATTAGCTTTGAAGGAGGTATTGAAGGTATTGGATGGTTTGAATTGATTCCAGAAAGTTAACCAATATATTATTTTATCTTTTGGAATCTATAGCTCTTGAATCTTTTTCTGTACTGTTCAATCTTTCCCAATTCTTTTCTTGTTAAATATTTTAACAAATATTCTAATACTAATCTTTATTGTATATTCACTTCATGTAACTATAGTAAGGACTTTTCCTAACTCTGATAGTTAATTTCAAATTAATGAATTCTCATGTCTAGCTTATTTAGCAAGTAGATCTATCTAATTATTGAACTTGTTGGTCCCATAAGCCTTGACTTTTGTAATTTTCAAGATAAGATTTTTCTTTTTTACTAGATATTTGATCTTACTTCTTATTGGTCAATTGGTAATCTTTGTCTATCTTGTTGATATCTCTATTTGTGAACTGATAGACTTCTATATCTTAACTGCAATATTACAATTAGTGAAAATTAAGACTATTGTGTTTCAAGGAGCAGTGAATAGTGTAGTAAAAATAGCCAATATTTTTACCCTAGTTGCTGATGCTCATACTAAGAATTGTTTTTCAACTTTTTCATTCTCTATTAGAATCCAAGTAAAATCTATTTCAAGTTTACTATCTTTTATCTATTTTTATAGAAATTATCTGTGTAAAAAGTGAACTGATTAGTTATACTTCTTCTATTGTATTGCAGGATATCTATAAGTTTCTCTATATGTTCATCTGATTGGATGGCTTGTTTTATTAATATAGCTTCTCAGTTTTCTACTTGGATTTCCACTTTTACAGATCTGAAAATAGATAAAGTTAATATTTGTTACCTTATAGTTATTTGCCAGTCTATAGGATTGCCTGGTAAAAGAACTTGTTTTTCTTTTCTCAAATTTTTATGTTTATTTGATTGTGAGAGAAGATAGATTTGTGATGAAACTACTTCTAATGCTTGAGATAATCTATTTGATTGAAATAAGGTATAGTTTCTAATAGAGTCATATAATAAGTAATATGGGATGAACTGGATTTTATTGTTTGAAAATGACATCTTTCCTAATATATTAATTAAAGAGCTGAAGTGAACTGCTCAATAAGTTTTTCTCTTATCTGGATATACTAGAAATGTTTTAGTTTGCATGTTGTAGTCTATCCAATCTAGTTTATATAATAATTTTCTTAAGTAGTCTTGATTTCTGTCACCTTTTATGGATCTTTTTATATCAAGAGGGGACTGATCCTTTGAACTTGCTAAAGAGAATCTGGATTGCTCTCTATTTTTTGAGTATCATCATAGTTGTATTGATAATTTGTTCCAGAAATATGATTTTATACTTACATAGTAATGAAATAGCTTTTTCATATTCTTTATCATTTTGTAGAATTGACTTGATAGATAGGATATCTTCCTGATAATCAAAGATTTTCTTTCATCTTTAACTTTGAAATATAATTTGTAGGCCTTTTGCCAGGGCCAATATTGCAACTGCCAAATTGCCTTTGATCAGCTTATATGAGTTTATAGAATTATCGAAGATATTTCCAGGTTCCTAGCCTTTAATATGGCTCTGTTTCAATTGGATTATAGTTGTCATATCAAAGGCTTCACTGTTGTTTGTTGCAGAATAGTACTAATGTATGGTTTTTTAACTATATTTTTTAAATACTTTTAAGACCATATATTTCTTTATTGTGAATACAACTGTTTGAAATTGTTCTACAAATTAAAGCTTTGTTTTTGAAGACTTTGCTGAATATAGCTATTAGATTATTATCTATCTTCTCATTCATATGCATATGTTACATTTTTATTCTATTCTTGAAATCAAAACTCTATTAATAATATATTAAGCATATTTTTCTGCAAACTTTTTTTTAGTTATTGCCTGAACTACTATCCTAATTTCTGATTTTATTAAACTAATTATGTTCTGGTTCTTCTATTATAGTCCTAATTAAATACCAAGGAACCTGGCCTAATCTTTTTTGTTGATCTTGTAAACTATGGTATTTTTTATTCCAGCTTGAACCATTTTAAGATCTTGAGGATTTCAATTAATAGTAAAAAGAATTGATTTTGTCCTATTAATTTGTGAGTTATTTGCTATATAGAACTTTTTTGCTTCTTCCAAAATACTTTCCAGGTCTTTTTTTAATTTGGCGATTCAGATCATATCATCTATATAGACAATTACTGCTTGCCTTTGAGAGAGCTTGATCTTTTCCCCAGTTTTATGAAAATTAAGTAATTATTCTTCTTTTATAATATACTCTATTATAGTGTTATTTTGGATTTACATAACAATAGATCATAAAAAATTCTCCATAACAGTAGAGAGATTGTTTTTTCTTGATATATAACATCTCCTGCAACTAAAAATAGACTATATTATATATTTTAAAATATATATATATATATATATTTTATAAAATTAGCTCGGCCTTGTTTATTAGTTTGATAAAGTAATATGCAACTGTATATTGTAAGGATTATAAAGAATATAATATATACTATTAAACTTTTTAGGACTAGTTAGATATTCTAAAGAGTCCACCAGATGGCTTGTTGTTACTCCAAACTAAGGAAGAACTAATCTACCAAGACAAAACTAGTACTGGGTTCAAAAGAAAAAATAAATATAATGTTAATATTTTTAAAATTGAATTTTTTTTTTTAGCTAGGTGGCTTATACCTTGTTTATTAGATATTGTTGTGAGTAAGTACAAATTTATTTTATACAAATTTAACTCTCTAGCTACCTAATTAAACTCACTAAGAATAGTCCTACCATGTGGCTTATTGCCAAGTACTAGTATATACTTGACTAATCTGCCAAGGCTTCACCTGTTCCATAAAAATTTGTTTTGAAAGAATATATAGTGTTCAAGTTGATCCAGTATCGACTGGAGTGTTTCATTATTTCATTGATTCCTGGGCTATATGATTTGTGTGTAGTAGTTCTTTTGTCTAATGTTTTCTATTTTTTTTTATCTTTTTGATTATATTTTGATTTGTTTTCCATTATAAAAAGAGCTGACACCTCAGTTGCCATTTGTTATATAGGACAGTCAAGAATTTATCTATGATATTTTTGAGAATTTCTTTTTGATTTTTTATGTTGTATGTTCCTTTATTATTTTTAAGAGGTTTTTTGTTAGTGCCTCCTTGCAATGTAGTTTCTTTCCTCAGGAGTCTATTCATTTCCATTTTTTTTAGTTTGTTGTTCAGTGTTTTTTGAGGGTTTATTGTTTTCTACTGCTAATTTCCTCGTTGATAATCTGGAGTAGTTTTTTGAAAATGTTTATGCCATTGCCTTTACATATTATTGCATAGGTGTTGGTTTTGATATACTAACAGTTGATACAGAGGTTGTCTTTGTATGTTGTTGCTGCTCTTTTGTGTAGCTTATCTTTGGTTGGCAGTTCTAAGTTCCATAGTCTAAATCTGAAAGATCTGGTATTGTGGTTCAGTTTGTTAGTTGCACTTGTTGTTATTTGGAATGGAGGTTTGTAGATCATTAATTCTGCCCATACTATACTTTGTAGTGTGTAGCTGTTTGTTGAAGTTAGGTTATGGTTTAGCATTCTCCAGCTGAAGATGTGCCTTGCTTTGATGAGGTTCCTTGTAGTTTCTGATATTGTGTTGTCTAAGACATATCTATTCCACTCTTGAATTCATGGAATCTGGCTATCTTTTATAGGGATAAAATTGATTTCTGAAGCTTTGCCTATAATGGTTGCCTCCTTGGTAAGCATGTCTGCTTTATCATTGTCTGGGTTATTGTTATGTACTTTAATTTTTTTCTATGTTATATTAAGTCTTTGTTATTTAGTAATATGATTGATTATATTGATTAGAATACTATTTTTGAGTGTTTTAATAGTAGTTGAGTTTCCTTGAGCTTTTAATATAGCATAAAGTGCTGCTTGATTGTCACTACATATTGTAATGTTGCTGTTTACTAGAGTTGTCATTAGAAATAATATGATAGCAACTAATTCAACCCTTGTGGAGAAAGGGTAGATAGATATTTTTTTTTTGAAATTGGTTCCTGGAATTTGGGTAATGTACCATTCAAAATACATTTTGTGGTTTATGTCCAAGAAGCCATTAGTGTATACTGTGATATTTTTGAGTTTATAGATTGTTTGTCATATAGTGGCCAGTTTGATAAGTGTGCTTTCTGTTGTATCAATGAATTTTTTGATGAGTCTTTTTTGTGTGTTATAGGGTTGTTATCGATGATAGGGAGTAGTGGAAGTTTGTTATGGACTAGTTTGTTTAGAAGAAGTTGATTTAGGTTGTTGGGTGAAATTCTTCTGCATTGACGAAGGTTGTTACTAGATGTGTCTCTGGAGCTAGTTCTGCTTTTGTGTATTGGAATGCAGATGAGATTGTTTTTTTCCTTAAAGAAGATGCATTCCCCTTGTTTTCCAGATGTGTTGAGGACACATTGTTGGCATTCTTGGAAGGGTGAGTTATTGTTGGTACATGTTATAGCAGGCTAATCGGTGAGTCTGTCACTAATGACCAAAAGCTTGCATAACTTGCAAATAGAAGAGTCTGTCTTTCTATCACATACACAAAACAATATCAAAATCAAGGCAGAGGCATAAAAAGATTTAGGCAAGTCTTAAGGTAGTTTTCCCTAAAACTATTTATAACTTCATTGTTATAACAATCTATCCAAAAGATTCGTCGTGAGATTCGTCTTAAGATTAGTCCTGAGATTCATCATTTTTAAGTCATTGAAAGAAGTTACATTTATACATTTTTACATATAGGGCTATTATATAATCACTATGGCTATTCTAGTATTATGTCATATATAAATTGCCTCTTGATCAGCTAATTTTCTATTACCTCAGCTTATAGTTTTTTATCTTTTTGACGTGAATTGATTGTTCATGCATTCTTCTAGCTTGTAAGGAGTATGGTGATAGTCGACAATTGATTGTTTCGCATAAGCTTTCGTCATGTCACGATCGATGGTCACGTGACCACGGCAAAAATTCTGAACTTTGTTTGACTTATTTGACCTTTAACAATGTGTAGTACTGTAATTTGACAGTGTTGTTGGTGATAGCTTTTTTTCTGCAAATAATACTTTTGTCTGTTTGTATTGTAGCAATCCATTTGATCTTCTGGTTTGATGTTTCTATGGCTAGTCTGTGGGTTTGTTTTGTGTCATTGTTGTTTATGTATCTATTCTCTATTAGTCTATCTATCTCTTGATTTTGTTGTAGCTCCTGGAACCATGTTGGTTTCTTTCTGTTGGGTTTTTTATTGGGGGTTGTGATTTTCACCCAGGTAGCTAGATATTATCCTGTATAGTTGGTGATTTGATTAATGAAGATAATTTGATTGTTTGCTAACTGTTTTTGATGTTTATTGTACCAGCCTGTATTTATTACTACTTCTATTGTTGTGTCTATCTTTTTAATTACCTTAAGATTGGAGTTGATGCCTGTGAATTCATTTTGTCTAAGGAGATAGATTAGGTCATATGTAAAGTCATGGCCCTGTGGAAGGAAGGTGTTTGTGAAGTGGGTACTTGTTATGGTTTTGATAGACCACCATCAATTTTGGAGTTCATATAGGTGCATAGTTGTGATCTTTCCTATTATGTCCTATCTGTTGACTCTTTTGTATCAGTTGTTTGCATATAGTAGGAGTTGCCTATCCCAAAGATAGAAGAATCCATATTCCATTGGATTGAAGAGTATAGAGTTTGATACAAATTAGACTAAGTGAAGTTTATGTTTGTAGATTGTGTTGAGGATGCTCATTATTTTATTGCAGTTGGGCTTTATAAGAATCGTATCTGAAAGTAGGCATATGATTATTAGTGTCCAGACTTTGTTTTGAAAGTATCAGATTTGTTTGTCAGTTATTGTTTTCTATTTGATTGTGTTAGCATATTTGATTGTTTTGTCTTTGATTAGTTGTTTTGAAAGGCTTTGGTTCCCCTATCTTTAAGTAAATACCTAGGATTATTGTTACTTGATTTGGTTTAAGCATGTGTATAGATTGGTTTTGAATTTGGACCATGTTGGTTAAGTTTGGGTTGGCACTGAGTACTATGAGATTTGATTTTGTGGCATTGATATTGATGTCATTGATTTTTAGAAATCTAAATAGATGTCACATATCCTTTGAAGGTTGGTGCTGTTTTCTGCAAATAGGGTTGTGTTATTCATGAAAGCAATACATAAAATATTTTATGTTTTTATGGTGGGTGGTGTTGTGGGATCTAACCATTATTTCATTGTTAGTGTGTATCCTTTGGTTTGTTCAGAGATATGTGTAATGAGGGGGTTATAAAAGATTCTTCATAAGAGAGGTGATATCATGTCTCCTTGATCTATGCCATCCTCTACTATGTATTGGGGTGAAGGTCCAAAGGGTGTAAGTACTTGATTTTGTCAGTTGTCACAAATATTTGTGATTGTTTGAGTGATTTTGTTTGGGCATTTAATTCTTTTGAGGGCTTTTTTGAGTCTAGTGATATTTATGGAGTTGAATACTTTGACCATATCCAGACTTAGGATCCAAGCTTGTTTGTGGTTTTTTGAGTACTATGTATAGGATGCCTATGGGACCAAGTGCTGATTTTGATTAGTAGTATTTGATAATGTCTTGTATTTCCCTTGTCATTATAAGTGCTGTTACACTGATATACCATTCTTCATTTATATGTATAGGTGATGTGTAAATCTTTTCCCATCTTGTATCTTTGGTTTCAATAGTGTTGCACTTACTTGTCATTTTTTGAAGTATATACTGACCAGTGTTTTGATCTCTTCTGAATTTATGTTAATTGTCTCTTCTGGATCACTTGAAATAATTTTATCAAGCATGATATATTTTTTGGAATCATACAAAAGGTTTCTGATTATTTGTTTTTTTATTAATATTGAAGTATATTTGTCTTCTGCAAAGTCTTTTATTAATAATATCAATTTGTTGGTTTTTACAGTTCTTGTTGAAGATTTGTTTGTGGGTGGTTCTCATTGTTTTGAGATCTTGAATCTATCAAAGAATGTTTGTTGGATTGAGGAGTCTTTTTTTTTTTTTTTTTTTTTTGAACTGGCTCATCCTTATTTTATTTGTGAAAAAGATTCATTGTGTATATATGGTTATGCATTTACAATTTTTCTGTCTTTCTAAAATACAAATTCAACTATCTAAAGATGGATTTATTATTTTTACTGATCAGCTTATTGCCACCCACTGTGGGGCCTAATATGCAAGGATGGCTAATTAGTGTTAAAATTAGAAGAGAAGGAAAAGGAAAAAATTGTGAAAGGTTTTGGAATTCCTTTGAATGACCAATATATATAGCAATTAATCAGGTTTACGTATTGATCTTTGATTAGTAGTTCAGATAATGTAATATCTGATGGTGGTTATACTTGAGTATGGCTTTTAAAACTTTATTTTTTTTGGTAATGTTGTTTGTTATTTCCTATTCTACAGTGTATTAACATCGCTTCTTCCATATTGAGTGTAGAAATTCTTTATATTGATTCATACACTTTTGAAGTATTGGTTGTGATGTTGCACGTGAACCAGTATAGTTGTTTATTGCAAGGGTGATGTCTTTTCTGATGATTTCTTTGATGAGATTTGAGATCGCTTGGTCAGATTTGTTAAAGACATGTCCCTTATTATATGATAGAGAGGAAGAGTGGTAACAGATACTTTGCAGTCTTTCATATTGAGTATGAAGATACTTGTTAGTTTTTGCCTATATGTTTCCCATGTTGTGATACATAGGAAGACATGGGAAGTAGTTTCTGTTTCATGACATTTGGTACAATCTTTGTTTCTATATATGTGTGATTTGCATCGGTTCAGTTTGTCATAGTGGGTAGTTCATTATTACAAAAATTAATTGCAAATTTTCGAGTATTGTGATCAGTTATAGATATGTTTCCATGATTAATGTTGCTCTATATCCTTTATTGAATATATTTTTCACAGATATATATTTACAATATGTCATATATACTTTAATTTACATGATTAAATATAAACTATGTAAGCTATTTATGGTAAGTAGACAACTATACTATATATTATGTGTACTATTACCCTATACCTATACCAAATGTGATATAGTTAGAATATACAATACTCTCTTCATTTTTCTCAAATCACTTTTATAGAGTAGTTTGATTATCAAACCATTGTGTATGCTTTAACCTATACCAGAGATTTTAGGTACTTTGATGTGATGCATGAGTTCTCTCTCCCATCAAGGTTTCCCAATAATTTGCATTACCCAAATTTGCCTATGATTTTAAGCATCTCACCAGTGTAAGATCTACTTTTCTTCCAGAATTCCTAATTTTTTAAGCACGGAATCTGTTCTTGATTGGTTAAGATACATAAACTTAATGGGTGCAAATCAGGTTTTATCAGTTGCAGGTTCTATCACATTAGGTTTATGATGCAGAAGCATGACATTGTATTACCTACTCATAGACCTGCCTGATTAGGATAATGATTAGCTATGAGTAATACCAGATTATCAGGTTATGCTAGTGGATTACCTATCTTCAACAAGGATCAGCAGAATTTTAATTTTGCCGCTTGGAGAACTTGAAACAAAATCTTGTAATATGACCTATGGAGTGCTAACCACTGCACTATTGACTCATAGATCTGTTGGATTGAGGAGTCTTGTAATTGGGCCACATCTTTTATTAATATATATGCTGTACAGATTTTGCAATTACAATGACAGATATTTACTGAGTCACTATTGAGAAATCTGTACAAACCTCTTATTACATATTTGTCAACAAATAATTATACATATTTTGAAATAGATCTATCTATATGAGTAGCTATATATATTCTACCTTATATATAACTACTACCTATTTGGAAAGATGTACGATTCCTTCTTAATATTCCTAGAACAATTTTATTTACTGCAAGAGTGTCTGGTTATCAGGCTATCAAATTTTCTTTATCCTGGACTTCTCAGTATTCTAAGTTCTTCAAAGTGGTCCATGGATTTCTCCTTCCACCAAGGTCTCCTGATAGTCAAGTCTGTGAAACAAAGTACAGCCACATACTTGAATTCTTGAACAGATACCTCAATATTAAGACAGGGAACTGGGTTTGTTTTCATTTGATTTATCATTCTTTCCTTCAATGATATGCTATTGGTTCAATATCTACTCTTCTTATTACCCTTATTTGGTAATGCAGCCATATCAAGGGATAATTCTATCCGATTTCAAACATTTAACCTTATTACAATCCATATATAGACTAGCTTGTATCATATATGAACTCCAATCGACTATTGAGACAGACTATATATAGAAACATCAGTTATGTATAGTTACGCCAATAGATGCAGATCATTACCTGCTTTTCAGAAGTTGCCCTCTGGAGGATTTGATCACAGTTCTTGTGATCTGATCTATAGAGTATTAACCACTGCACTATAAACCCGTAGATTCTCAAAAATGAATTATTTTATATATGGATTGATTAAGTCTATATAGTTGTCTTTAATAGATTGTTTATTTATCTATCTGACTGGGCCTGAAGATGCTTTTTCGTATTTGTAATGTCTTTCTTTTTTTCCTTGAGATGCCATGTTCCTCTTTCCACCTTTGAAATGACTTATTTTGAACCTTTCAAGTTGAATATAAGAGTTTTTTCCATTCTACTGATATTTTTATTATACAGTCTTTTACTTTGGCAGCATTGCCAATTGTTTGGTGAATTGTTTTAATAGTGGATTTGAAAAAGGCTCCTTTGATGAATAACTTGAGCTATTGTGTAGTATCTAGTATTATATTATTATTTATTGTATTTAGTGCTTGAATCTTCTTTTCTTTAGGTATGTGTTTGAGTATCACTTTTTGAATCATTATGATAGCTTGTTATTTGATATCTGTTTTGTTGTATTAACATAAGAAGGGATAATAGTTGTCTTCTACTTGGTTGCAGTTGCAGCATTTGTTGTCTTTGTATAGTGATAGTTTACTATTGCATAATTTGGTTTTGATGGAAAGAACATTATTCCAAAGATTTAGTGAGAACTTTCACATTTGTGATCTTGAATAAAGTACAGTATTTGAATTACTAATTTTAGATAAATTTAGATGATTGTATGTTTCTTGCCAGTGAATGTATTTGTTTTATTTAGTAAAATCTGTAAATGTTCTGTTAAGTAAATGCTATTGTGCAATATATTTTGCTTGCGTAATCTTTTTGCAAATGTTTTTTTCTGATATGTCAATATAAATATTGTTTCACTGTATTGTAATATATATTTGTAAGTTTTGAGTGGAAAAAATGTTAAGAGTGTTGCTACCTGGACACATTTCTTGTGGACCAAGTCCTATTGAGACAAGTTGATCTGCCTATTCATTATGTTTGATACCTGAGTGTGCTTGGACTTTGTGCAGCTGCAATTTGATATATTTTGCAATATAAATATTCTTTATAGTTTGAAGTATATGGAGGTTTTTTTGTTTTTGATAAGGCATGATACTGAGACTTTTAGAGTTTGTTGAATATAGCTGATTGCTATTTGGCTGTCTGTGAAGATATTGCTATTGAGTTTTCTGATAGAGTTAATATTGCAGTTATTATGGCCATAATTTTTGTCCTTAAGGATGAGGGTATATATAGATTTGAGCTCTGAATGTGTGTTTTTCATTGTTTGAGGTGATAACAATCCAGCCTAAACCCATATGTAGTTTTTTGTTCCATTTGTTGAGAGAGCTGTCTGTGTAGATTTTGAAGTAAAAATTGTCATGGATTATATAGAGGACACAATTTATGTGTAATGGCCTAAAATCCAAAAAACCAAAAGTCTAACATGAAAAATTGAGTATAACAAGGTAAGAAACTATAGATTAGGCTTGAGTACTGATAAGGGAACTATATATATCTGATATAATATGAAAACTTTAGCAAAGTTTAGAGTTAGTATAGCTGATTATAAAGAAGATAGCCTATTGTTAATTAGAAAAGTATAAATAGCTTATCAATATATGCTAAATAGCTTATCAATATATACTAAAAAAGCAGAGCTAAATATATTAAGAAACAGTTCTTATTGAGAATAGAGATAAGAGTTAGTAATATACCAAAGAAACAGAATTATTAAAGAGATACTTATCTTAAGCTAAGTCAATCACTATGTCTCTGCC
>CAJVPT010001474.1:0-21287 GCA_910592055.1 Acaulospora colombiana | reverse complement strand
ATAACCTTGGACACTTCGCAGCAGCTCAAACTATTCATCAAAGGGGCTTTCTTTAAATCCACTATTGAAACAATCCATCGAACAATTCGCAATGTAACCAAAGCAAAAGATTGCATAGTCGAAATATCAGAAGAATGGAAAAAATTCCTGTACTCAACTTGGAAGGCCAGAAATGAAACATTTCAAAGGTGGAAAGAGGAACATGGAATCTCAAAGAAAAAAGAAAAACATCACAAATATGAAAAAACATCTCCTAGTCCAGCCAAATAGATAAATGAACAAGCCATCAAAGATAGCTACATAGACTTAATTAACCAATATATGAAATGATTCATCCTTGAAAACACTAATATCATGTCCATCTTTTTTTGAACCCAGTGCTAGCTTTGCCTTGGCAGGTTAGCCCTCCCTTAGTTTGGAGTGTCAACAAGCCGTCTGGTGGATTCTTTAGAGCATCTAACTAGTCATAAGAAGTTTAGTAGCATGTATGATATCTTTTTGTAATCCCTATAATGTACAGTTGTATATTACTTTATCAAGCTACTAAACAAGGCTGAGTCAGCTTAAAAAACAAAAAAATTAGTTTAGTTGGATTACAGTTGTCAAATATGAATCTTTGGCATATCAATTGATAATTTTGTAGAAAGCTTATTGTTATAATAGATGGATTATAATAAATTCATAAAAAAAATAATGAAATTGTGTCCCTTTAATCAATACCTTCTTCTACTATATAAAAACTCATCTAATCAAAGTAAATTATGACTTTGTTAAATCTATTTGAGAAACAGTTGTTAATAATGTTGATGATTTTGTTTAATAGTATGATTCGATGAAGTGTAGTTATAAAGTAATTGATATTAATAGTATCATATGCTTTACTCATATTTTGAAATAGCATTAGTCAGTGCTTGTTTTGTTTCCTTGTATCTTCAAATACCTTATTTAATATGGTAATTGGTTTGCAAGTCTGTTTCCAGGTAGTGATACCCAGTTGTTTTCTAAGAGGATTATATCTTTGGTTATTATCTTTGTTAGTCTATTGTTAATGAGTTTAATGAAGATTTTCTTGATATATTTAGGCAAGGTAATTGGGTGGGTTATGTTAATATTGTGTTGCCAATCCTTGGGTTTAGATATAGGATATACTATATTATCCCTTCTTTCAATTCTTTTGAGAGTCTTTCATGTATATAGATATTGTTGAATAGTGTGATTATAGTATTTAGAACTTTTTTGTTGAGATATTTGTAGTCTGAATATGAAATTTGAGAGAGTTCAGTGTGAACTTATTATTGATTTTTTTTGATTACTTGCTATATCTCTTTGACTATAAATAGACAAAATGTGGGGTTATACTATTCTTCTTTAATGTATAATATTGGTTGGTATAATTGTTACCATATTGTATCTTTTATTTTTGAAATATGTTTTCTTTTTGTCTAGTTATTAAAGTGGAAGTAAACTGGTTCTTTTATTTTTTGAGAGTTATAGATAAGAATCTTTTTGTTATTTTTGTATTTGATTAACTTGATTGTGAAAATATTTCATTTGGGGTTATTAAGTAATGATCTGATCAGCTTTTTCTTGTCTGAGTCATACCAGTTGTTTCAATTTTTGAAAACTAGATTAATGTTTTCTCTTGTTTTGTTGTTTATATCCTTTTTGTTTATAGCTTTCTCTATTACTATCAGCTTGTCAATTTCTTCAATAATTGTGGTTGTGTTTATTTCTGTTAACTATTAAACAATAAGGGCTTTTTCAAGAATGTCTTGATAGAGATTGTTCAGTTGTTCTGGATCCACCTTATAACTTGTTTAATATGCAAATTGATTTGTTTTTTATATTGTATTAACTATATGAGAAGTAAGAACCTGAATGAATTAGAGTTTTTTTATCTGTTTCTTTATTTCTCTTTATATTTGTGGATGTGTTTTTTGGCTGAGCTCAGTATAGCTTGTCTAAGGTAGTTCCATTCTTTATAGATATTTGTTGAGTCTTGTATAAGTTTTTTTTTTTAACTGGATGGCTTACACCTTATTTATTAGATATTGTTGTGAGTATATACAAATTTATTTTATACAAATTTAACTCTCTAGCTACCTAATTAAACTCACTAAGGAAAGTTCTATCATGTGGCTTATTGCCAAGTACTGATATATACTTGACTAATTGCCAAGGCTCTACCTGTCCCATAAAAATTTGTTTTGAAGGAATATATTGTATTCTAGTTGATCTAGTATTGACTGGAGTGTTCATGATTTCATTAATTCCTGAGATGTATGATTTGGGCATAGTGGTTTTTTTGTCTAGTGATTTCCATTTTTTTTTATCTTTTTTTGGTTATGTTTTGGTTCATTTCCCATTGTAAAAAGAGTTGGCACCTTAGTTGCCATTTGTCCTAAAGTATGGTCAAGAATTTATCTGATATTTTTGAGAATTTTCTTTTGATTTTTTGCTTTTATGTGTTTTTTTATTATTTTTAAGAGATCTTTTGTTAGTGCTCCCCTTGCAATATAGTTTCTTTCATTAGAAGTCTATTCACTTTCCATTTTTTTTAGTTTGTTGTTTAGTGTTTTATGAGGAGTTTGTTGTTTTCTGCTACTAATTTCCTCGTTGATTATCTGAAGTAGTTTTTTGAAGATGTTTGTATCATTGCCTTCACATATCATTGCATAGATGTTGATTTCGATGTGCTAACAGTTGATACATAGATTGTTTTTGTATATTGTTACTGCCCTTTTGTATAGCTTATCTTTGATCGGCAGTTCTAAGTTCCATAGCCTGAGTCTGAAAGATCTGGTGTTGTGATCCAGTTTGTTAGTGGCACCAATTGTTATTTGAGATAAAGGTTTGTGGATTATTGTTTCTGCCTATGCTATACTTTAAAGTGTGTTACTGTTTGTTGAGATTAGGTTGCGGTCTAACATTTTCCAGCTGAAGATTTACTTTGCTTTGATGAGGTTTCTTGCAGTTTCTGATATTGTGTTATCTAGAACTTGTCCATTCCACTCTTGGATCCATGGGTTCTGGCTATCTTTATAGGGATAAAATTGATTTCTGAGGCTTTGCCTGTGATTGTTGCCTCCTTGGCAAGCACGTCTGCTTTGTCGTTGTCTGGGTCAGTGCTATATGCTTTGATTTTTTTTCATGTAATATTAAGTCCCACATCTTTTATTAATTATATGCCACACAAGTAATCCAAGCTTGTATAAATTTTTATATATAGTCAACAAGTAATTATACATGTATAAAATAAACCTATCTATATGAGTAAATATAGCTATTTTTCAAAAAACTCTTTCCCACTCCCAACAAAATTCATGAAAATTTCCTTTTATGGTAACCATCCAAAGCGTGCAAGAAAAAATCCAACACTCTCAAAGAGCCTCTACAACGAATATGTCCAGAAGGTCTCCTAGAGTCAAAGATACAGCTGTGAACTACACCAGCGAAAGAATCATTACTGGCAGTGGGAAAATCGCAAAACTATTCTTGAAGACCAAACTGTCAAACAAATTCAACCCACTTACCAGTACCAAAAGAAGTAAAATAGTGGTTGAGAAAGAGAAGAAAACTGAAATCATCCAAGACATTCAGGACCTCACCCAAGATCAAAAAGGATATGTGTAGCTCAAGAATGTGGAACGTAACAATACTACAAATCCTAAGAAGAATATTAATGAAACCATGGACACAATAGAGGAGATAAACATGGAATCAAGATCACCATCACCATGACAGTAGCATCAATAACAACAACAGTAGCCAAGGAGGGGGGAGAGACCATGAAAAGCCAGGAAAACATCATCAACAACAGATACAGCTACAAGAAAGAACAAAGGCCTGGAATCCCAACAACAAGACAACCATACTCTCAAAGACTCAACAATATGCTCGGCCTAAGCAAAGTCTTCATAGATCTGGAGGAAGTACTGGTAAACTCAACATATGAAAAAATCGACTTTATCAAAGCAAGCTGAGACATCTTGTAACCCTGAAGCATGTATGTACAGAGGAACCAACAGGCTTATAGATGATCATAGCACTATTCAGCAATTACCATGAGGCCTTAGAGGCATGTAAGATCAAGATCACTAACAATAAAATTACTAAATTTAGATTAGTACCACAAATCAGCACACCTGAAAGTAGAGCCCAATCCATCAGGTTCTGGGACATCCCCAACCATTTTACAAAAAGGGACATAGCCAATTTATTTAAGGATAAAACAGTCATAGAATATATATCGCTTCAACCAGCTGGCATGGTCCAATTAGGAATTGTACAATTCAACTCAGTGGCAGTGTTCGAAGAACAGGCCGGAGCATGGGCTCTCTACAAGGACAACTATTGTATAAGAGTATATCCAATGGTCAAGACTTGGATCATCAAGGAAAAAGGAACCAATATAGTACAACACTTGCCAACCTCCCACAAGGGACATCGGCAAAAGAGTTAAAAGGAATTATCGAACAGACGAATGCATAGGCTTGCTACTTTCCCCTGAATTAACTCAAACAAAACAAACAGTTCATCATTTTGTATTTCAAAGATACACAAGACTTGGATAAGGCAAAGAAAACCATCCTGCAACTGAAAGACACAGAACTCACATAGGTTACAAGAATAACATAACTTTGCTTTGAATGTGGGGCACAGGAACATGACTTCAATGCATGCACTATAGTAAAGAAAGACCTAACATAGAGGAGTAGAACTAATAGACTAGGCCAACTAAATCTCCTCCCTCCTCAAAGGCAAGGCTTCCAACCAACAAGGCAAGAGAGAAAACCTACCATGGGACATAAAAGCAACTCAAATTAAACATACGCCAGTGTAGCAAAAGGCTCCTCACGGCCACCAGCACAGCTGGAAACACTTATAGAGGCCATTAGACAGCTCCATATGGACATAAATGCCATTAAATACCAGGTTCACATGTCGAACAAAAGAGTATCTGCACTAGAAGAAGGTCTGCAGATAAAAGCAAAAAGACCAGAGATCATCAAGTCGCCTACTGAACAAAAACAATAGCCATTGAGATCAAGCTTCAGAACTTCATCTCCCAAAGGAATGGACATCAGACAACAACAAGAATTGATCAATAACAGAATTAATCAAATGGAATCCACAATTGAATTCACTATGAGAGAGATGATTGACTACTTGAACTCATCCATCGAGGACTCAGGTTCAACAAAACAGATCCCCCAGTATCTCCAAAACAATTATAATTAGAGAACAGGCAAGGAGTACTGCCATTAATAGGCAAGAAGAAAAAAGGGTAATAACAAACAAAGAACAAGACAACTGGAAAATCAGAACAATCAATGTAAGAGGAATTACTACAGAGATAGACAAGATAGTATTACTAGAATACTGTCAAGAGAAAAGAATAGATGTACTAGGAATAACAGAGACCTGGCTATTCACAAATCAAAGATGGTGGAATGAAAAGAGAAATTATCAAATATTGTCAACGAAACTGGACAAGCAAAAACATGGAGTGGGAGTTAACATGTTGGTGGAAAAGAAATGGGCAACACACATTTTCAATACAGAAGAATGCATCAATCAGGGCCTCTTGGTAGACATGATCTTCAAGGGAAAAATCCAATATAGAATACTGACAGTGTATAACATGGCAAACAAATCAAAGAAGCAAGATAAAGCAAAACTGCACCAATGGATCAAAGCAAAAGTTAGTGAAAGAAAAAGTAAGAATATGTTTATTATAGTAATGGGTGACTTTAACGAAGTGACAAATCAATAGTTAGACCGCACAGAGTGGAAAATTAGAGGAGTCAAATCAAGACAGATTATAGACACTCAGACAACATATAACTTTATAGACACGTATAGTCAAGTCTATGCAACCACAAAAAATTATATACAACAGACCAAAGTCAGGATATGAAAGTAGGCTGGACTATATCTGGGTCTCCAGTCTCCTACTTCCACAGATTATAAATGCAGAACACATAGCTATAGAAACCATCATTAAAAGTAATCACAAAATGATAATGACATAGATAAACATACCACATACATTATGGTCCAAACTAGCAAACAGGAAAAATAATAAGTAGAATAAGATAGACTTCAGCAACTCTACCCCTAAACAATGGGCCAAGTTCACAGCAAAAATAGAGGTGAGAGCAAGAGAAGTCCTAAGATCTAATAGACAGATAGCAGAAGAGACCTGGCAACAATTCAAAGTATCAATAATAACAGCTGCAAAAAACTTCCTAAAGAAAAGGAGACATCAAAAGAATATAGAAACCATACACAAATCGAAATATAGAAAGTTCATGGAAAACAGATAAAAATAGACAGAATTTATAGAAATTGTCAAGCATGGTTTACAAATGTTGACACAAGGTCACAAACAATATGGATAAAACTTAAGGAAGATATTAGGGAAATAAATATACCAATTCCTCTCTTAACAGAATCCCCTTTTTTTGAGAAGATACAGTACACAACCAAGAGAAGCTACATAGCTGGCTATTAGAAACCAAAGAGATTTGGGAAGCAGAGAACAAAATTACAAGGATCAAAATTGAACAGGCAAAAGGGAAATGAATTAAGAAACAAACTGAACAGAGATACAAAAATCTGAAGGAGCATTCAAAGAAAATGATCAATAGTATCTTGAACTAACCCACAAGATTCATCGACACTCAGAGACTGATTGAGTGCAAGAAAGGAAATGAAGTTAGAATATTAACTGATCCAGAGAAGATCAAGAGCAAGATAAAAGATCATTTTCAAGATTGAACTAGACCGGGACGCACTCTGAACATAGAAGACTTTCTATACTGGGAGCAGCAATACAGGCCAAAGATGAATATTCAGTATAACTGGTTCGACTAGACAATTTAGAAGATCATGACATCAGAGATAAGGTTAGTGATCCAGAACAAGAAGAGCTCTAGCATACCAGGCCCATCAGAGATTTCATATTTGGAACTGAAGAACTTAGAGGAACATAGTATCAAACTCTTGGCAGTACTATTCAATAAAATAATGTACACATGTGAAGTTCCAAAGGATTGGAGGAAAGGAAATGCATACCCAATCCCCAAGCCCAAAGACTGGATGGGTGATATTAATATCACATGGCTAATCACCTTATTGGAAATGACAAGGAAAGTATTCATAAACATCATAATAATAAGACTAGTGCAAACATGCACAAGACACAAAATTCTCTGTGAAAACAACTAGGCAGGCCTACTAAAAGATAATACCCAGGAGCCGATCCATATCTTAAACAATATAATGAAAGAGGCCAGAGAATTTAAAAAAGAGGCATGGATCTTTAGTCAAGATATCAGTAAAACATATACTACATAAATAGAGATATGATAATCTGAGCCCTCAAAAGAATCAGAGTATCAGGGAAAATAGTCAAAATAATAGTGTTATGGGTCATATGGGTGACGCGATTTATATATATCGGTCTAGAATCCAAAAACCCAAAAGTTTGGTATGAAAGATTGAGTGTTGCAAGGTAAGAAACTATAGATAAGGCCAGATACTAATAAGGAAACTATGTGTATCGGAAAAAGTATGAAAAGTTTAGCAAAGCTTAAAGTTAGTATAGCCAATTATAAAGTAGATAGCTCATTGTTAGTTAGAAAAGTATAAATAGCTTACCAATATATGCCGAAAAGGCAGAGCTGAATGTGTTAGGAAAACAGTCCTCCTTGAGAATAGAGATAAGAATTAGTGAGATTCCAAAGAAACAGAATGCAATAAAGAGATACTTACCTTCGACCAAGTCAATCACTATGCTTCTGCCTTCTCTAAGTGTTCTTTATAGGAGGCATTCTCTTCTTTGTAAGTATTTGTGAGATAACTGGATTACATGAGGTGCTACGGTTTAGTGACAGACTCGCCGGTTTAGCCCACGACAATAGACAACACATTAAAGGACAGAAACAACAAGGTAATCACAGCACACAACCTTACAGAAGACTATCCTATATAGGACGGAATTGATTAGGGAGATACCATTTCTCCCCTCTTATGGAGAATCTTCTAAAATCGCCTGCTACAAGAAATCAAGAACAAACACATAAGATATAAGATAAGAACAAAGATCCTCCTCGATCTCACCCCCCCAATTATAGGAGAGATGACTAGCAGGAGGGTAAGGAAAGCTGAGATCACAGCAACAGCCTACATGGATGACACCACATAGTTCGCAAACAGCCAAGAGGGCATGTAGGCAATCCTCAATAAAGCAGCAGAATTCCTTAAGATAAATGACATTGAAGTCAACAGCGAGAAATTTTCACTAATATATATGAATGTAAGCAAAGAGTCAAGAAAGGAAAGCGTGAAACTAAATGAGACACAGATCCTTCCCCTGCAGTACCATGAAGCAACAAGAATTCTGGGTGTATAGATATCAGAAGATTGGAAAAAAATATACCAAAAGAACATCATTAAAGAAAAAGTAGAAACTATGATAAGAACACTAGTATGGAAGAACATTATAGACAAACAGATGAGATACATAATTAACTATATGCTCTTCTCAACAATAGAATACTTGTTAAATGAACTAGTTCTATCAGAAAAAGAATGTGAAAAAAAAGTAGCAAAATCAACAAAGTTTTCAAACATAAGGCTGGACTATCAGCAATGACACCTAACTATATTATCCACACAGATTTTGAATATAAAATATTTAATCTTTGGGATAGATAAATCTTTATGTACGGAAAAAACTTATCCAACAGACTTAATAGCCACAACCTCAGTGGGATCACCACACAAATCAGACTTTAGCATATTCAGAACAAGTACTGGTCCAATACCTCAATCTTAATAGATAAGCTTCTCTTCTGGACCAGAAGAAGGAAAAACTTGACAAACGATATTTTAAATATGTTAAAGCTACAAGGAATTACTCTTGCCACAATGGAACATGCATAGTTTGGAAAACCAGTCAAGAAGGAAGGTTCAGCATTCAAAGACATGGTTTCAGAAGATTGATATAACAAGCACAGGAACTCGATCAGGCATAAAGGAATTCTCTTCTATGACCAGTTGCTCAATGACAGCAAAACAAGATTCCTCTCTTGGCAGCAAGTAAGGATTAGACTTAATAAACAGGGCAGAATGCCACTATGGTACAGAGACCTAAGAGAGCTAGCCAAGAACAACAATTTCAAAGGTACAAACAATAATGAAGAGCCAGTGGAGGAAGATAGAAACAAGAAAGGTAGCCCAAGCACAAACAGCTTCCAATCAAATATACTAGTACTTCTACACCAGAAACAATCAACTATCAAGTGGTTGGCAATCAAGAAGAACAGGAACACAATTCTAACAAGAAAGAAAAAAGTACTGGATAACAAAACAATCCTGGTTAATCACATGACCAGAAAGGAACAAACATCACCACTTTATAAATGCAAAGGCTGCCTTTTCAACATTTCAGAATACAGGAATCAGTACAAAGACCATCAGCAGTGTATCATGATCCAACTATTGGCACAATCGATCAACATAAAAGTAAAAAAAAGTACAAAGGAATGTATCTCCAAGTCACAAGGGAAGGGGAAAGAACAGCCATACACCAACAGACTTCAGTTCTCCTCTCAAGGCATAGAGCGTGCCCTGGAGAAAATTAGAATACAAATACCAGACACTTCGCCACCCACAATATACCTAGATCCATTATTATCACAAAAACACTGATTGGGAAAAAGCTCAGAGCATCGGAAAGAACAATCAAAAGATTACAACAGATAGCACAAGAAATAGCCCCATATAACAATCTCCAAATATACACAGATAGTTTTTATAAGCCATGAAAGGTGGATAGTAGAATGGAAATAGAATGAGTGATCCAAATAGAAAAGGATATAGAAATTGCTAGGTTTCAAGCAGAAACACAGTCCACACATCCTCAACATGAACAGAGTTGACAGCAATACTCACAGCAATCAGCATGATAAGCGCAAACAAGAGAATAAACATTCTTACAGAGAGCCAATGTGCAATTAACACAATAAAAAAGAAAGGGACAAAACAAGGAAAGAGAAATCAAGCTCCAGAAACTCTGAAAAGGTGTTTAGTTAATACAATACAGGAATTGATCTCATTACAAAACATTACAGTAGTATGGACCAAGATTAAGGGCCATTCTGGTAATTAAGGAAATGAGCTAGCAGATAAACTAGCAGTGACTATGATAGTAGATAGGCCCAAAGACAGAATTAAAATTCAGGAGCTGAACACTACCTGCACAATGACAACATTAAGATGAGGATGGGACCAGTCCTTTATTGACCTTCCTTTTAAGATAGTAGGAAAAACCATCCTTAAAACCAAATGGGCCAGCAAGTGGAGAATATTAAGACATAACCAAAAATGGCTATCCGGACAGAAGACCAAAGAAGTAGACTGGAACATGATCATGAAGACACTGACATTATCTAAAATAACATCACTCCAAACTGATCACAAGGACCACAGTGATAAAACCTTCAGATAGAAAACATGGCTGGATAAGCACCCAACAATGGCAAACTTGAATACTCACAGACCATAGCTATACAAGTGTTCAACTTGTATAGTTTGCAAAAGACAGGAAGAGAGGGATATCCACCCCTTCACATGTGGACCCAATGAAACAAGACTAAAGGAAAAATATATGACCTTCTTCACAAAAGAATGTGCAACAATAGCAGAAGGCAACAAATAAACAGAACAGATATAAGATAAATGGAGACGACTCTTTGAACCATCGTCACAGACAAGACACTTAAACAGGGCATGTGAAATAGAATAGAGAGACATAATAAGAGGAGCAATTATGTACCAAATGATGAAAGTAGCAGAAGAGATAGTGGGAGATCCAAAAGCTGCAAAAACTGCAATATATGTGGCTACAGCTAACTTCTGGGAGGAGAAAAAAGAAGTGTGGAAGTTGAGATGCGAACTGATTATAGAATGAAAAACATCACAAGGAATCTCTAAAAAGATAAAGTGAAACAAAAACAAAAAGAACAAGAAGAAACCAGGAAGCAAAGCAAAGCAGGAGACAGAGGATTGGAGCTTAGGATCCAATCAACTGTATATAGAGCTCATTAATAGAAACATGAAAAACATTTTACAGAATGGTTTCCATTTTAACTCACTTTTTCACATAGATATCAGTGTTAGTGGAGTTATGACATGCTAACATTCACCTCCTGGGTGAACTGCAGCAAGTCACAAGGTTCAATAGATACTGAGTTATTAGTTTTTTCTCTATCATAAGTATATTTTCTCACAATTAAATTTGTGTACATAAGAGGGTATCCATGATTAAATAAAAACTATATGGCATGACTTCGCTAGCTGTTAAAAAAAAAAAAACTATAGCTATTTTACCTCGTTATATAACTACTATCTTTTTTTTTTTTTTTTTTTAATGCTAGCTCAGCCTTGGTTTATTTGTATATTTGCAACAAAATTAAATAGGAAGGCTATCCTAGAACTTACTACCTGTTTTCTATCAAATAAAACTCAATAGAAAACTTTTTTTATAGAGATACTCCCCTTGCGGCTTGTTGTCATCCCTAGTGAGGGGGCTAACCTGCCAAGGCTGGGCTAGTGCTAAAATAAATTTCAAAGATAAAGAAGTTATCTATAATATTTGTAAGCTACTGGTCCATAAAGTCATTGACCAGACTGACGTATTGATCTTTTATATGTCTTTCCCTTGAGTTGAATGATGGGTCTTCCTTTTTGGACTCGTATTTTGCTTATTCTCTTTCTTTCTTGTGATAACCATGGTGACCTTCCACTTCTGGAATGTTTCACATTTTTCTGTCCATATTTTGTATAGGAAATTGATTATGTCGGTGCGTATTTGAGTGAGGCAGGTTTTTCTGTTCAGTCTATCTGGGATGATGGTTTGGATGAGAGAGACTAGTTCTTTGAAGAAGACATCTCTGATGCTTGCTATTAAGTACTCTTTATATCTCCAGTTCATTTTGCTTGTAAGATTACTTTCAAACTTCTTTCCTTCTTCTTGTGTTGTATAACTTTTGATGTGTGTGGTTATAGTATTGATTAGAAACTCTTCAGTTTTGGATCTGAATTGATTGCAGATGAACAGGTGTGTGCTAGTCTCTGGTTCATGGTATTTGAAGCATTTGTTGTCCTTGTATAGGGAGGAAATTCTAGCATGTAATTTGCTTTTGATTGGCAGTTGTCATTCCAAATACTGAAACAGAATTTTCTGAGTTTTTGATCTTTCCAGTCTGTGTGATAGTTGCTTATCTTGGTTGGTTGTAATAGGTTGGTGGTTGTCTACCAGTGTATTTCTTTTGCTAGTCTTTCACTTTAGTTGCATCTTGTTCGATTGAGAAGTCTCCATTTAGCTAGGTGAATTGTTTGGGTGAGCTTTTTTGTGATCATCTTTATGGGGATTTCTATAGGGATATTGTTCCATTGGGGAACTATATATAAGGAACCATGTTGTGTTCTTAGAATCTCAATTACTTTCTCACACAGTCTCATTTCTTTCCATTTATCAATTTGTGCCAGGCAGTCTGCTTGTTCATTGTGTTCAATTCCTGAATGTCACTTTATTTTACTTAAGGATAAGTCTTATTTGGTTTTGTTTGCATAGACTTGTTATTTGAAGCAGGAGGTTTGAGTTTTTTGCATTTTTATAATTTTCCTTGGGTCTTCTTTTTGGGTCTTAAGGATTCCATTGATTATTACCTGGTTGTCTATATATAGAGTTATTGAACTATGTTCAGGTAAAACACTAAGTACTATGAGAATCACTGCAATTTCTGCTCTGGTTGATGATGAGTATGTAGTTACTTATCCTTGGAAGGTGTACTCTTTTGAGTCTGGGGTAATAATGACTCAACCCAGACCCATATAATATTTTCCATTGAAGTTGTTTAAAGAGCCATCAGTAAATATCTCAAAAATGGCATAATTTTCTAGCTGTTCTCTAATTGTGGCTAATGTTTCTAGGCTTTCAGAAGAGCTTTTAAGCAGTTTGTTCAACTGCCTGTGATGTGAGTATATGCTTTTTGGAGGGTAGATTTCAATATCTGCTTCCTGTTGAGTTGAAGGGGCATATGTATGTTCTGAAAGTATAATGGATAGAGAGTTGGGGAAGACCCTGTTTTGCCAGGTTGTTTCTCTTTCTATATGATGACTTTTTCTTGTTAAATACTTGCTTTTGTGAACTGGTATTGAAATGAATTGTTGTTTGATAGCCATGAAGCTGCATTCTCCTGTTTGGTTCTCTGAGACATTTATTGTGCATCCTTCGCATGCCTCCAGTGGTGGCTTTCTGGATTTTGCATATAATGTCTGAATTTAGTGATGTTTTGGTCTATTTTTTGTTGTCTTTTATCAACAGTTGCGATGCCTTCTTTTATTGTATAGATCCAGTGAGGTCTAGTTATGAAAAGGTTAGTAGTGGGTATGTCTTGTGTGAAGACATTTTTGGTTGTAATGGGGTCACCTCGATCTTTAGTTTCTAGTGTTTTTTTGAATTTATTTTGTATAGTAGTAAATCAACCAGGAGTTGGGCCTGGGATAGATCTTTTATTGATTTGGATGACTTGACACCATTCTAGTGTTTTAGTTCTATCTGTATTAAGAAGTTGTCCTGTAAAGAGGATGTTGAGTTTCTTTAGGTTTTTCCAATGTTTAGTATAGAAGACCTTGCTCATTATGTCCTCGATTGGGGTATCAATTTCTTTTATTAAGGTCCGGCTGTGAGTTTCTTGTGGCAGGTATGCTGTGAAGCCATGTCTTCTTAGAAGCCAAATGATATTATGTGTAAGGTTATTGCCTAGCTTTTTCAAGGAACTTTCTATTTTATTCATGATAGGGTGTATTGATCAGAATTTATTTTGCAAAGTTTGGAGTCTTAGTTTTGCGATTGCTCCTACTCTGTTTGTTCTATTAATTCTATTAGTCCAGTTTGTGGTGTATAATAATAATAGTCTATCCCAAAGATGTATTATATTGTACTCGTATTTATTGTATTGAATGTTATTACGAGTCATTCTGATCAAGCCTAGTTTGTGTTTGAAAGTTGAGGTGATGTTGCTTATGTAGAGGTAGCATAATTTTTCTGATAGAATCATATCATTGCATAAGTATTCAGCACTAGGAATTAGGACATGATTTATAATGTATTGCATCTGTTTATCTGTGAGATTTTTCATTCCTATGAGTGCTTTGGTCTTTATGAATTTCTGTTGGATTAAGTTTCTTTGATAGTCTTTCTTTTCTGAACTGTCATGCCACACTCCTAGAATTCTAACTGGCATTCCTTTGGAGCAGCCCTGGATGGTTTAATCATCGATTACTATCACTTGCTCAAAGTCCTTTTCTTTTCCATTGATGATGATGAGTTGTGATTTTTGTGGGTTGATTTTAATGTCGTTGATATGATAAAATTCTTCAGCTTTTTTGATGATCTTCCTTATTTCTTTAACGTTGTCTATGATCCAGATAGTATCATCTATATATAACTGACTGCAATGTTTATTTTTTTATTGACTATCCTTCTTGGAGATTTCTGCAAGTCTTTGTGGAGATTGTATATCCTGAAAAGTTTTGATCAATTTTAGTTATGAATGGATCATAAAAGATGTACCAGAGGAGTGGGGATATTTTGTCCTCTTGATCGATGTCGTCCTTAACATCGTATTCTGCTGTGGAGCCATGGCATATCAAAACTATATTTTGTCTATAGTTGAGTATGTTCAGGAGGATGTTAATAAGCTGAGGAAGGATCCTGATGCATTTGAGAGCTAAAGTTAACATTTCCAAATTGACTGAGTCATATGCCTTTGACATGTCTTATCTGAGGATCCAGACTTGTCTGTTCGTGTCTTTTGCATATTCAATAATATTGTTTATTATAGGAATTGGTTCTTGTGTGCTGCAGCTGGGAAGTGCTGCCCAATTCAGTTCTGAGAGAATCTTGTGATCCCCTATACATCATGCAATCTGTATATAATAATTTTTGTGAAAATCATTCTTCTTGCATTCAAGAGTGTGATCGGTCTTGTGATGTCTAGATTGTTTTGCCAATCCTTTGGTTTGGGTATTGTGTAGATGGCTCCTTTGCTCTAATCTTTTGGGATGTCCCTTCTCTGATGATTTTGTTGAAAAGGGAACGGATTTCTTCTATCGCTTTAGCTCCTTGTTTTTTATAGGCTATATAGAGGATTTGATTTCTCTCGGGAGCTGATTTTGTGCTTCTGTTTTGTATTACTTTTTTGATTTCGCTGATAGATATTTTGATTAGGGCTGACTGGTACCAATGGGGGTTGATATTCTTTTTTGGTTCGTATTTTGCTGCCCAATAGGGAAAGTTGGAGATTGGTCTTATTTTTCTGGCTGGTGTCCAGTCCTGGAAATGTTGTTTGACCCTGTTTTTGATTTCTGTTGAGTTTATTATAATTGACACTTCTTCATCCTCTGTAATGATCTTATCCAGGATGATGGTTCTCCTGGATTTTTCCATGATGCTGTTGATTATTACTTTTTTGTTTGTTGCTAGGTATTCTTGTCTAATATTTTCTACGTTTTATTGCTAGGACTTGTTTTCTATAGGTGATAGTTTGGATGATGACTTTGTGATCTTGTATGATTTTCTGCATGTAATCTAGCCAGTATTGCAGAAAGTTGTTGGAGTGCTCTGTCTTTAGTTCTGTGAGGTGCTGTTGGATGTCTGGGAACTTCTCCTGAAGCTATTTTGATAGAATAGAGGGAGGTTTATTAGTTTTCTGGCTGGCTTTGAGTTTGTTGTGGAAAAGTTGCAGCTGTGTTAAGGGATCTTTAATTATATCTTTCTCATTAATTAATCTTTTTTTCCTGTATTGCTTTTTCTTTGGGATGTGAAGCTTGGCTACTTTTAGGATATAGTTATAAATGCAGTTCTATTGCTATCTATCAATTTTGGCTTTGTGCTTTGATTGTCAAGGGCTTTATCAACTTCTGAGAAGAATTTTTTTCATTGTTCGCTATTAGCTAGCTGCCAATTGTATCTGTGATTCAGCTTGTGGTAGGAGACCTTCTTGTAAAAGTTTAGTTGTCATGTCTCTATTTCAGTTATGGTGGGTCTGTGGTCACTGAAAATCAGGAGGTCTAAGGCTTCTCTGATATAGGCTTTCCTGCTTTGCCATGAGGGAAGTATATTCATTCAGATTTGATCAATTCTATTGCTGCTGTCCTTTCGGTGCCAGGTAAATTCTCTTTTGCTTAGATTGTGTAGTCTATATGTGTCCTCCAAACTGTGGTCTAAGAGAATTTCTATCTGAGAGCCTGTCAGTTTGTTGGATGTCGTTTGTTTGTGTGTGCTATTTTTGTCCCATGCTGGGTTGGAGACTCCATTGAGGTCCTCTAGGATAAGGAGGTATCAGTTCTTTTGAAGGGCTTCTCTTATCCATTTCTTCAGCTTGTTGAGAGTGTCTTGTCATCCTTTATTTCTTTTGTCTGCATGGAAGTAAATACCTATGATTCTGAGTTTTTGTTTTTTTGGGAAGGTGAGGTCTATGTGGATGAGCCTTTCCTTCCATACTTTATATTTATAAATGTGGTCTGCTATATCTTTTTTGATCATCAGGTTGAGACCTTTTCCTAATATCTGTTCATCATTACGTGACTAAATTATATTGTAGAGTGGATGTTTCCAGTGTTTAGATTGTTGATGCATGCTGTTAAAGGCCAAAGAAGTCAAACAAAGTTCAGAATTTTCATTGTGGTCACGTGACCAATGATCGTGATGGACCAAAGCTTACGGGAAACAATCAATTGCCAACTATCACTATACCCCTTACAAGCTAGAAGAATGCGCGAACAATCCATTTGCGTCAAAAAAGTAAATACTATGAGCTGAGATAATAGAAAATTAGCTGACCAAGAGGCAATTTATGCATGACATAATACTATAATAGCTATTGTGATTATGTAATAGCCCTATGTGTAAAAATATATAAATATAACTTCTTTCAATGACTTAATAAAATGATGACTCTCACGACGAATCTTAAGATGAATCTTTGAAATAGATCATTGTAACAGTGAAGATTATAAGTAGTTTTAGAGAAAACTACCTTGAGACTCGCCCAAGTCTTTTACACCTCTGCCTTGATTTTGGTATTGTTTTATATGTGTGTGATAGAAGAACGGACTCTTCTATCCGTAGTTTATGCGAGCTTTTGGTCATTAGCGATAGACTCATCGATTGGCCTGCTACAATTTCATTGGTCTCAGTTGTTGCTATAATGTTTCAACCTTTTGTGGTGCACCAGTTGAACCATGTTTCTCTTTTGTGATTATTTGTTAGGCCTTGAATGTTGACTGTTGTGATTTACCAAATTGGATGTTGAGTGTTTGAATCGGTATATGTTGCTGAGTTAATATTACTGGGGTTGTCTTCTAATATATAGTCATTTGAGGGGATATGTGAATCTATAGAAATTTGTATTTATGTATTTCTGAATATTTTTTCTGTTTGTGTGATATGACTGTTATATGATGAATTTTTTGGTGGAAGGGATTCTGATGTGTTACTCATTAATAGTTTCTAGGGGGAGGTTGTGCTAGGGATCAGATCTGAAATTGCATTTAGTGCCTTGTGCATATTTTAATCCATCCTACTTATAGACTCGTGGATCTGTTGTTGTTGGACTCAGATATTGGAGTGCTTCTTTTCATTTGATTGAGTACTAGATGTTTTGTTTGAATTGGAAGAGTCTTCTTTTTCATTCTCAGTTAATATGGTATCTGTGAGATTGTTTTCTAGAACCTCCAGGTTGTATACTCTTTCATCCAGATCGATGATATTTTCTTTAATCTCTTCAATTTCTTGTTTGATTTCTTTAAGGAGGACCATAATATTAGTTAATGTAGGGGTGTTCTCTTCTACTGGGCTTGATTGGCATTATCCAGATTTGGCTGCTGCTGCATAGGATCCTGGCTTAATGTGATGGTACTATGAAGGTCTGGTTTGGTTTCTGATTGGAGTAGTGTATGCCAGTGTGAACTTGTTGTATAGTTTGCCAAATTTGGTTGCTTATTCTTTATTGTATTCCCTCCATTGCATTCTTTTTTCTTTGATGGGGCAATTGTTAAGTAACTGATCTGGGCTATCGCAGATTGTACATAGTTTGGCTTCAATAGATTGCCAGGTGCAGTTGAAGTCTCTGAGTTGGAATTCTTGTGATGTGGCAGCTTCTAAGTCTTCTTGGCTTATAAAGCTGATGACTGCAAATCTCTTTCTTTGGTATAACATCCTTCTTAAAATATAGCAGGTCTTGGTCTTGGTTTGTTTGCAGATTCTTTTTAAATCACATACAGTGGTATTAGGTGAAAGGTTAGCGAGCTTTGCTATAGTTTGATCACATACTTTCATCTGATCCACCTTATATTGTGCGTCGAAGACTCTTACTGAGTCTGCTTTGAGTGAGACACTTCATCTATCGATTAGGGCTTGTTCGTTCTCTTTGTTTGTATTGGTGATCATGGCTGTCTGCCACATTTGTTGGGTTGACATTATGATATTGCTTATTGCTCTATACTTGGCAAAGGATTGTTGTACTTCTATAAGTTTGGTGTCCAGGACAATGTTCCATACTCTGATACTGTTTTCCTGTTTTAGGACTGGTTTTATGTATTCCATAAAATAAATGTGTTTGTTATCCATATCGGGCAGTAGGGTGTTGCAGATCTCGATTGCTTCTTGGTTGTTGCTCAAAATGTCAATAATGTGTTCGACCTCTTTTTTCTTTTAACTATAGATTGTCATTAATCTGTCTGGTGAATTTAGGGCCTTGATAAGGAAAGTTATTTTTTAAGCTATAGTTTTGTCTGGCAAGTCTGTTGCTGGGATACCAATCTTGGCTCTTTCTCTATTATATCGGGTGGTTTTGTTAAAAAAAGAGAGGGGCCTTGATTTGATGGTTTGATTGTTCAATTTCTGTTTACCCTTTTTGCCGATTTGTTGTCAGTGTGAGGTTGATCCTTGAGTTTCTTCTTCTATCTCCATCTCCATGTCTTAGTCATCTATATTGGCTGCTTTTAGTATCTTATTGGTTGTTCCTTGAAAGGCTTCTTTTGCCATCACTATGTGAATTGTTGTTAGGATACTATTGGGTAGATTTATTGTTAAAACTTTGGTAACTGAGATGTTTTCTTCAACTTCCTCACTCCAGTTGGTGGTCTGGATAGTTGCTGTTGGTGGATTGAATGTGGTGGTCTGTGTTGCCAGGTTCTGGAACAGATTTTGGGTGCTGGAGTCTTCTCTACGCGTTTTGTTTTGATTGTTTTTCCTTTGTTTATAGTGTTTTTCTTTGCTGCTCACGTTGTTGTTTCTTTGCGTGACTTGTTTGCATTACCTTTTGTGAGGATGTTCTCATTATAGTTGGGTCTCCACTGGGATGTTTTGCTGTGAAGTTCTTTTTGAGAAACATCTCTCTGTTCACCTTTTCTTTTTCTTTAAAAATTAACATAAAAGAAAATTTTTTTTAGAAAAAATAGATCTGCCTATATAACTACTATCTATTCCGAAAGATGTGCGATTCCTTCTTAATTTTTTCCAGAATAATTTTATTTATGGTAAGAGTAGTCTTGTTATTAGGCCATGAATTTTCTTTATTCTAGACTTCTAAATTATTTTAAGTCCTTTGGAGTGGTTCACGGATTTCTCCTCCCATTAAGACCTTACGATAGTAAAGTCTATGAAAGACTAGCACAGCCATGTACTTCAATTCTTGAATGGATGCCTCAATTCTATAAGGCAGGGAAACTGGATTGTCTTGGTTGATTTACCATTCCTTCCTTCAGCGATATGCTACCAATTTAATATCTACTCTTTTTATTACCTTGTTTAGTAATACGACCATGTCAAGAGATAATCTTATTCGATTTTGGATATTCATCCTCATAACAATCCAGTATATAACCATCTTGAATCACTTCTACTTCATGAGACAAGCTATACTTGGAAACATCGGTTATATATGGTTACGTCAATGAATATCGATTACTACCTGCTTATCAGAGGTTGCCCCCTGAAGGATTTGATATCAGTTCTTGTGATGTGACCTATAGAGTGCTAACCACTGTACTATGGATCCATAGGTCATGTGTCTTATATAAGTATTTTATTAAGTAAATATATGTATATGTCGAGATCTATTGCAAATGCTTTTTATTGTTTATCTGATATCTGTTTCCAAAGGAAGCGAATGTTATAATTATGATATCTATTGCATTTAACCTTTGTTTCTAATTGTCAGGATTCAATGTAAGTTATTTAGAGATTATGGTCAGTGGTTATATTGATGTTTTCAATGATAAATGAGTCTATAGTACACTATGTAGGATATATATTTATCCATATTATATCAATTCTGCTTGAGAAGATTTTTGAATGTCAGGTATATTTTTTCAATTGGAGATTATAGTATCTGAATATATCAATTATGTCTAGATTTTGAAATTGTTTGTATAAACTGTTTATTTTATCTTTTGTATTATTTTATTGATACTAATTTTGTCTATTTTCTATGATAGACTTATATTAAAGTCTTTACTTATTATTATATATTAATTCAAGCTATTATGCTATTTGATCCATTTTATGATTTGTTTTTTTACTTCTATTCTGAGCTTTCTGACTCTAACTGAAGAGTAAATACTAATAACTCTGCAATAAAGTTTGTTAGGAGATGCAATATTAATACATATAGCTCGATTAAGAAATTTTTGTATTTCAATTACATAGTCAAAAAGGTTTCATGATTGCAATGCCTACACTAGTACCAATGTTGTTGTCTCCTTTTTATCATATTGAGTATTATTTTATTTTTCAATATTATATATTGTTTTTTGTTTTATTGGTTTTTATTGATATTAAGTTCCAGTTGTTTATATTGTCGTGACTTTCCCGGTGAGTCCGTCACTAATCCGTAATGTCTCGCATAACCCATACTTTACAAGAATACTTACAAATGACACAAAGAAGAAAACGCCTCCTATAAAGAACACTTAAGGAAGGCAGAGGCGTAATGATTGACTTGGTTGAAGGTAAGTGTCTCTTTATTACGTTCTGTTTTTTTGGTATATCACTAACTCTTATCTCTATTCTTAATGAGGGCTGATTTCTTACACATTCAGCTCTCTTCTCAAGGAGGGCTGTTTTTTTAACACAGTCAGCTCTACCTTTTCAGCATACATTGGTAAGCTATTTATACTTTTCTAACTAACAATGGGCTATCTAC
>CAJVPT010001473.1:0-21288 GCA_910592055.1 Acaulospora colombiana | reverse complement strand
TAATTTAACTACCCAGATACCCTGATACTTTTCACTTGAACCTCAGAAGAGATTTCAATCTTCTTTGTCACCACCTGCGGTATCACAGACAAGTCCTGTTCGACAGGTCCTTCATTTAAGCAAGCACCGGATTGGAATATTCCAAGCTAGGATAGTCAGATTCCAGAGTCTGCTGGTACAGTTTGGGATAGGGAATGTTCAGACAATTGCCGCAGTCCTAAAAGCGGGGGTCCCAGAGTCTGCTGGTATAGTTTTGGGGTTAGTGTTATGTTCAGACGATTACCGCAGTCCTAAAAGTGGGGTCCTGGGGTTTGTTTCCTATCCAGTTCAGGGGGGTTAGGTTGGGCATAGTTTGTGTAACCAGACCAGAGGCCTTTCTTCATGCAATCCTCGCGATAGATCCTTTTCAGCCCAGCGATCAACAGGAAGGCCAGAAGTCTCATCCTCGTGCAACCTGGTTATTTTTTTCTCACATGGCCCTTGTGTGGTATTGAACTCTGAACCTTGTGATTGCAAACTGGGAGCACTACCACTGTGCTATAGATCCACAGGTCTATGATTAATAAATAATTATATTAAAGTATTTTAAGTTAAATATAGAGAACAATATTTTATTTTTCTAAAGAATTAGTATAAATCTCCATTTTCTAAATTTATTATCAATAGTTTGTTACTGTAAATTGCCTAAAAATTATAAATTGTTAAGTTAATAAAAAGAAAAAAAAAATGTAAAAAAGATATAATTCAAGTTTTTTTAAAAAAAGTTTATCAATTAAATAATTTTTTCTCAAAAGAAATTTTTTTAATTGAAATATTTTTTTTGCATTTACTTAAACCTTAAAAAAAATCTTTTTTATTATTACCTATAATATTAAATGAGTCAATTTAACTAAGTCTATTATTTAAGCAAGTATCAAGTTAAAATAACTCAAAAAAAACTCAAAGATCATAACTTTTAACTAAGAAAATTTTTTTGCAATCTAAGAAACTTAAAAAGAATAGAATTTTACAATTTATATTATCCATTTCTTGTTTTTTAATATTTTAAATATCTTTCTTAAAAACTTGTAACTTTTGGAAAAAAACAATTTCTGAATTTTTCTTTTTAGCCATAATTAATATTATTAAAATATATAAGTATAATTAATAAAAACTTATTTATATTTTATAAACCAATGACCAATGGATCTATAGCACAGTGATAGTACTCCCAGGTTGCAATCACAAGGTCTATAGTTCAAATATCACATAAGGATCATATGAAAGATTTATAGAATAGAAAAATCAGCTATGATACAAAAGCACAATCAGAATTAAGAAAATATTAATTATTTTCATTCCAGTTTCATACAATAGGATTTTTCCATTTCCAGTTCTAAGCAAGTTTTTCTCTCTATAAAAGACACAATTAACATGACTGAATACAAACAAATCTGAGAAAGGTACAAAACTGGTAACTACATTAATTTTATCAAGAACTACTTAAAAGGTGTATTTCTCTTTTCCTAGGAACTAGCAAGTCAAGCCTGGCAAGTTAGTTGGGAAGAATATGGAAGAATTGAAGATCTGAAAATAGGGATATCTAGGTTTTCTAGATAGATAATAGTAGAAATTTAATCAGACTGGATAATTTCAGGCAACAAGCTATCCAGTGGATTCTTTAAAAGTAGGGTTCTAGGAATGTTTGTCAATATAAATAATAGAAAATATGTAATCTCTGCAATTAAATTTGTAAATTATTTTATCAATGTTAATAAATGAGATTGAACTTCCATTCCATAAAAAATATTTTATAAACTAATATATTTTATATTTATCCATTACCTTTAATAAGATTTGTATTATCTAAAATTCAGAATCAAATGAAAGTAAGTAAAATTTTTCAGAAAACTGTAAAAGTAGAAGTTTTAAGAGGATTAAGATAATTAGAAAAGAAAAAATAAGATTTTTTATCGCAATAGAATCTTTATAATCTTTTGCTTTAAAAATCAAAAAGGTTTTCAAGTATTTTATAGTTTATTTTTCATTCTTTGAAACTTTTTTACTATTAATAAAAACATTACTTGATCTTTTATAATTATCAAAAGTCAAGTTTTTAAATAAAGAAATTTGTAAACAAAAAAAAAAAGATAGAAATAATTCTTGAAATTATATATATATATTTTATATTTTATTTATATACAGTATATATAGTATATAGTATATCTAATAAAAAACTCTTTCCGCTGGTCCTCTGACCATACACAAAAAAGATGTTCACAAAAAGTTTTATACTTTTTTGCTAATAAAGTCTTTATACTTTCATTAAAACAACTTGAAACTTGTCTTCATGTATCTCCTTTACCCTCTCTTACTTGTTTATAAATTCCTTTGAATAAAAACTTGAGCCTCTAGTGACCTGAAAAGACTCAAGTATGCACTTCCTCTACTAAGGGCAAGAAGGTTCTAAAAAGTAAAAGAACTGACAAGTGGAGTGTCACCTTATAGAGCTAGAAGCAATAAAAAATAGAGGTTTTGTTGATAGGGGAAGGCTTATTATTCACCTTCTCACATACTGTCTTGTACTCTCTTAAAGTGTCTACCATTTTTCATGGTTTTTTTGAGGGATTTTGCCTATCTCAGTTTGACCCTGAATTTCTAGTAGCACAAAGTCACCTGGCATCTGATTGGTTGACATGAAATATGTTAATAATTAAATATAAACAAGCTCCTATTGATCACCTCACGTGTTCTGATGACATCATTGGTAATAAAAAAAGTTGATTGGTGCCCCATGTCCATCCACTTCTCCAATTGAATTAACCTACAGGTCAAGTTCCATGAGGTCAATAAGATACAAGCAACAAGTTTTCAGGTGATAAAAAAGCTGCTATTTGTTCAAGCTGAGATCTTTCTCTTCTATCATCCCAGTCAGGCAAAATTCAAGATCAAGGTTTTCTTTTTATCCTGGTTAGGCAATAAGATCGAACGGTCTTTAGTTCATGCTAAGCTTTAATCCTTTGATTACAGTTGAGAATGTATTTTCTTAGAAGTTGTTGAAGAATATTGCAATTGATAAGGATCCCCACCACTACTGTTACCCTCCCACTATTATAAGGCAAAAGGATTATTGGAGAATCTGGTCTTTTGGGTAATAGAAGATGTATACCAATAAAATTCCTTTAATTAGGCATAGCTGCTGGAAGGTATCACACTGAAACAACATGGCCTAGTCCTTACTAGGTCACATAAAAACCTAGGGTCCATTATAAGTTATCTCTCTACACAGGTGAATAATAAATCACTGTCTAAAGAAAGTTGGGACCAAGTGTGTCCTGAAAGTAAAGGCTCCCATTAGGCAATAAGTCTTCTCAGATGATACACAAGAAGAAAATCAAAATCAAGAATGGATAAGTTCCTTAGATGATCAGAAAAAGAAAGAATATCCCAATCAGACATTTCTTATTGAGAAGAGGTCTTGAGAAGCAGGTCTTTGGAGGAAGCTGGAAATATTTTTTTTCAATTTTACTCTTTTATTTTCTTGTTGTCTGCTTAGACATTTTTAGACATTCCCCTTCCCTTTTTTCAACCCACCCTTTTGTAGTTTCCTATATTTCAATGGTTTGGTCAGATATACGGCAATGACAACCTGCTAGTAATGATATAGTGGACTAGGAGGGTTTTTACTCAAAGATACTGCAGAGTGAAATATTGTTCTCAAGATTGAACTTAGAGGCTTTATGCTTATGACGAGTTAGTTAGATTAGAATAATAGTTTAGCTATAGTATGTATCATGCTGCTTGAATAAAAATGTACTTTAGTTTTCAATTGATTAATAAACTAATGATCTAAACTGGCTACAGGTGCTCAAAAAAAAAATAATAATAATAATATAAATTATATAAAAACTCTTTTTATTAATCCTTTGATCATATACAAAAATGATGTTCACAAGAAGTTTTTATATTTCTTTACTAATAAAGTCTTAATACTTTTCTTAAAACAACTTAAAGTATGACTTCAAGAGTCAACTCTACTCTTTCTTTTTTATTTACAAATTTTTTTTCTCAAAAACTTAATTTCTAGTGACCAAGAAAAGTCAAATAACATCTTTGATATCAATGCTAAAAAAGTTTTCAAAAAAAGAAGAACTGACTATAAAGCACCTAAAGACTTGTTTAATCTTTGAAGTAAGAGATTTATAGAAATTTTTTGTAATAAAAAGGCTTATTTTTTACTTCAGTTTATCTGAATTTTGGATAGCATAAATTCTTATCAAAGATAATTAGTTGACATAAAACACTTTAGTTTTTGAAATATAAACAAGCTTCTATTTGTTATATTCACATATTCCAATGATATTATTGGTAATTGAAAAGAATATTTTAGAAATATTTGCTCCAAAAGCCTAAATATTTTAATGAAGATTTTTATGATATCAAAAGATCAAGTAATGAATAATGTGAATTATAAACTTTTGTCTTTTACTTAAGTTCTTCAAGTGATAACAAAGCTTTAATGAAAAAAAGCTGAGATCTAAATACTTTTCTTAAAATGTCTCAATCCAGTGCTCACTTAAATAAAAGATCAATTGAATTGACTTATTTGATGTCACAGGTAATAAAAAAAAAATTTTTTTCAAAATTTAAGTAAAGCAAGAAGACTATTCTAATCAAATAAATCTCTTTTAAGAAAAGATTGTTTTTATTTTTGGATTTTTTTGGTAGACCTTGAATTGTTTCCTTCCTTTAATTAATTTTCTCCTTTTCTCTTTTTAATTTAACAGTTTATTAATTTTTGAATCAATTAATAGTAACAAATTGTTGACAATAATTTTGATAGATAGAAGTTATAATCAATCTATTAGGAAAATATAATATTGTTCGCAAAATCTGACTTAAAATACTTATACTTATATATAAAGACAAGTTAGTTACTTTATGAAAGTTTATAAACTATTATATATTTTATTTTAATTTCTTAATAAAGACAAGCTATTGTAATATGATTGTAGATTAAAAAAAAAAAATAATAATAATAATAATAATAATATAAATTATATATTATATATTATATTATGATTTGTATTAAATAAACTTTTTTCACTAATCTTCTGACTATATATAAAAAAATGTTCACAAGAAGTTTTTACATTTCCTTACTAATAAAGTCTTAGCACTTTTCTTAAAACAACCTGAAGTATGACTTCAAGAGTTGCTTCCACCTTTTTCTTATTATCTACAAACCTTTTCACTCAAAAACTAGACTTCTAATGATCAAGAAAAGTCAAGTAACACTTTTGATACCAATGGCAAGAAAGTTTTCAAAGGAAGAAAAACTGATAGTGAAGTAATTGAAGATCTTTTTAATCTTTGAAGCGAGAGACTTATAGAGGTTTTATATAGTAAAAAGGCTTACTTCCTCCCTTTTTAACTGTCTTGGCCCTCTTAGAGCTCACATTTTTATGGTTTTCTGAGAAATTTTGCTTACTTCAGTTTGATCCTGAATTTTGGGTAACACAAATTCTCACCAAAGGTGATTGGCTGATATGAAACATATCAGTTTTTGGAATGTAAACAAGCTTTTATTGATTATATACACATGTCTTAATATATCATTAGTGATATAGAAAAGAAAGTTCTAGAAAAAGTGTTCCCTCCAATCATGTATGTTTAACCTCCAGAAAACAATTATAATACTGAAAGGCAAATGATAGATAGGAAAAAAAAAATTCAACTAACATATCTCATTAAGTTTCTCAAGTGGTGAAAAGGCTTTCTTGGACAAAAGCTAAGATTTTCAAGTTTCTATCCTAATCAGGCAAAATTCTTGAAAAGATTTCTTTATCCCAGTTAGATAAATTCTTTTGTAATATGGCATTGATTCCAATAGTAATAAGTGAATCTATATATTGGCAAAAGAATAAGTTCTTCAAACATTCTTCTTAAAGTCACTTTCAGGAATGGTTAAGTTTCTCAAATATCATGAAGCTTAGAGAATATCTCAATCAGGCAAACCCTTTCGAAAGAAAACTATAAAATAGAGTAAGAACCTTTTGGAGGGCTTTGAATTGTATTTCCTCTTCTCTTTTTTTCCAGTGCCAACTTTAGCAATTTATAATTTTTCAGGATAATCAATAGTAACAAACTGTTGGCAATGACCTTGGTTGACTTAGATTAGAGGCATTATGCCAAGTTACTAGGTGAATATAATATTGTTTCTTAAATCTGACTTAGAGTACTTAGTTTAGACTTAGTTTTGTTTAGTTTGAACTAGCTTAGTGAACTCCTTATATTTTTTAAATAGTGTAGTCCTTTAACTAATAATGTATAATAACAAGTTAGTCACTTTGTAAAAAAGTCTGTAAAATATTTAGATATCTCTTAATATTTCAATAAAGACATGCCAAAGCAGCATGATTATAAGTTAAAAATATATATATATATATATATTATGATTTGTATTATTCATAATTTATAAATATAACTTTAATCTAGAAAAATTTATATATAAATTTATTAATTTTTTTACTTTCTAGTTTTATATTGTCAAATTATTATTAAATAGTTTTAATTAATAGTTGTTGAATTTTAATGAATAATTTTAATAAATAGTTTTAATAAATAGTTAATAAATTATTAATAAATAATTAATAGATAGTTAAAAAATCATTAATAAATTTTTAATAACTATTAATGAATTTTTACTAAATAGTTAATGATTAATACTTTATAGATTATATTATAAGATTCTAATTTAAGCTTTTCAAGAAGCAAAATCAAAATACTACTAATCCTTATTAAAAATAAACAATTTATTAATATAATTTATTATTTAATGTTTTTTATAATTAATTATTATTCTAATTAAATAAATAAGTAATACAATATTATGCTTTTGTATTATAAATCTAATATAATTAAATTTATAATTAATTAAAAAAAGTTTAATTTATATCTATTGCATTTATAAAATTTTCATTGATTAAAAAAAAATTTTGAGATTAAAAAATTGAAAAATTCTAAAATGAAAAAATAAAACTTCTATTAATATAATATATAATATTATAAAAGAAATAATTGAAGCAACAAAACTCTTTCCACTAATCTTCTGACCACACACAAAAAAGATGTTCACAAGAAGTTTTATACTTTTTTGCTAATAAAGTCTTTATACTTTCATTAAAACAACTTGAAGCTTGTCTTCATTTATCTCTCCTATTCTCTCTTACTTGTTTATAAACTTTTTTGAATAAAAACTTGAGCCTCTAGTGACCTAAAAAAACTCAAGTATGCACTTTCTTTACTAAAGGCAAGAAGATTCTAGAAAGTAAAATGACTAACAAGTAGAGTGTCACCTTATAAAGCTGGAAGCAACAAGAAATAGAGGTTTTGTTGACAAGGGAAGACTTATTTTCCACCTTCTCTTATACTGTCTTATACTATCTTAAAGTGCTTACTGTTTTTCATAGTTTTCTTGGGAAATTTTGTCTACCTCAGTTTGACCCTGAATTTTTGATAGCACAATGTCACCTGGCATCTGATTGATTAACATGAAACACATTAGTAGTTGAATGTAAACAAGCTCCTATTGATTACCTCACATGTTTTGATGACATCATTGGTGATGAAAAGAGAAATCAAAGATATAAACTTCTTCACTCCTTCAAATGAAGTTTAACTGAAGCAAAGAAATCATGAGACCATTAGGATAGGCACTAAATTTCCTAGGTGATAAAAGGTAATTATTTGTTCAAGCTAAAGCCTTTAACTTCTTATCATCCCGGTCAGGCAAAATACACAAAGGAGGTTATTTTCTTATCCTGGTCAGGCTGTAAGATCAAAAAGCAGAGGAATGTAAAATATTACTCTTCTCTAAGATTGAAAATGCATTTCCTCAGATGTTGTGTAATGATATCACAATCAAGATGAACACCAGTAAAATTTCTTTAACTAGGCATAGCTACTGAAAGATATTGGGAGTTACTCAACAAGACTGAAAAGTCACATAAGAACCTAGGATCCACCATTAGTCATCTTCTTCTATATGAGTGGATACAAAATCAAGACCAAAAGAAAAAAAGCATTGAGCAAGACATTGAATTTGAATAGGTGATAAGTACCTCAGATGGTCACAAGAAAATAATTAAGAACACTAATGGATAAGTTCCTTAGATGGTCAGAAAGAAGAAGAATATTCTAGAAGGGTTGACTTTTAATGAGAAGAGGTTTCTAGCAGAAATCCTTTGGAGGACATGAAGCATTTTAATTTTCTTTTTTCTTTTCATTTTCATGTAGTGCATTTGCATATTTTTAGATATTCCCCTTTTCTTTTATTTTTTCTTTTCCCTTTTATAGTTTTGCAAATTCAGTTCCTTGAAGAATAATAAGTAGTGACAACTTGCTGACAATAATGGGTAAGTTAAGAGAGTCTTTACCCAAAACTTAGTCCAGAGCAAAATATTGTTCCCAAGGTTACACTTAGAGGCTGAAGCTCTTCTGAGAATTGAAAGCCATTGATGAATATGTCAGTACAAGTCTTTTAGTTTAGCCATGATGCAATTGCCCTATATATCACTATTAGTTTTTATATTGATTAAAAAATATACAATACTGGCCTGATCATGAGTTTTAAAAAAAAAATAATAATAATAATAATAATTGAAGCAACAAGTTCTTAAAAAACTCTTTCCATAGATTTTTCTTTTTTCAAAAAAAAAATTTTTATGATAATTTTTTTGAAAAAAATGAATCAATCTAAATACATAAAAAAAAAACAATATTTATATTAAACTAATATATAATAAAACTAGATCTGTAGGTTGAAAGACTTGCATCCCTTCACTTGCAAACCCAACAAGACAAGACTAATAAATAAATATACTATCCTACTTATATAAGAATATGCAGCTAGAGCAAATGGTCACAAACAAACAGAACCTATATAGAAGAAATGGAGTTGTACACTTCTTCCTATAATATCAACAGATCAGATGAACTGGGGTTATAACGTAGATTGGATGGACATTATTAGGGAAGTTATTAATCACAAGATAATGAAAGTAGCAGAGGAAATCACTGAAAATGTAGAAGTAGCATGAACAGCAATACAATCTGCTTCAACACAATTTTGGAAGGAAAAAAAGAAGGTATGGAAGCTAAGATGTGAATTAGTACTAGAATGGAAAAAATCATAGGGAATAACAAAGAGGATAAAGAAAAAATCAACAAGTGATAACAAAAAATTTCTAAATAAAGGAAATACATCACAAAACGTGGATATATCCACTACTACCAAACAGCTATGAATTGATCTAACAAACTATAATATGAAAAACATTCTACAAAATAGCTTCTTAATTAATTCTCTATTTTTAATAAATATTAGTGTTAGTGGAGTTATGACATGCTAACATTCACCTTATTGGGTGAACTGCAGCAAGTCACAGGGTTCGGAAAATACTGAGTCTATAGTTTTTTTCCTATTATAAATGTATTTTCTCGCAATTAAATTTGTATATATAAGAAGATATTAATGATTAAATAAAAACTACAGATATGACTTCACCAGCTTAAAAAAAAAACTAGATCTATAGGTCTATAGTACAGTAGTAGTGCTCCTAGGTTACAATTATAAGGTCCAGAGTTCAATATTACATGAGGATCAAGTGAAAAATTAAGTCACAAGTAGTACAAAGATCTTATATTCCCCATGATGATTATCAAGTGCCTTAACAAGACAATAAGAAGAACTTATTCACTTATTATATCTATAATAAAAATAATAAATCAATACAAGGTTCTATATAAGGCTAGTATAAGTGATACAAATCCTTAATACAGAATCAGTTTTCAAGTACTCAAATAGAAATTAAATAAGAATTCTATTCACTTATCATAGTCATAAAAAAACAAGACTTAATACAAATTTTTCAAATGTATTTTAATAAGTGATATGATATCTTGATTATAAACTAATCGCCTCTTCTAAGATTTAGGAAAAAGGACCTGACCACTTATAGAAATGACCAGACCTGTTTATATCAAGACAAGAATCAGCTCTGTATAATCCTGAAAGTTACAAGACAAGTTCCAAAAAGATAAAACTGAGTGGTATGATATTTTCAATATAAGACCAAACTCCTAATTAATAGCATAACAGGTATCAGATACATGATAAGCTCCTTAAAGAAAATCTTGAAGTGTTAATAGAGCCAACAGGAAATTCTATATAAAAGACTCCTATATCAATGATACTGAGTATCTTAGGTAAGTTCTTGATATATTAGTTTCTCTAAATAGGAGATAGTAACAAGTTATTTAGTGGATCATGATTTTAGAAAGTGTTATTTCAAGTAATAGAGATATTAATATAATGGGATCACTTTATTAGATTGAATATATAAGACTTTTCCAATTCTTAGCTTAATTAGAATTAAGAGACAGTCCTATATTAGACAATCACATAATTATTCTATTCTGATTGGGTAAGACATAAAAGGATGTTCCTTGTACTATTTATTGATCTATAAATTCTTAAACAATATAGGTAATTACCCAACTCGATTGTTCCTAGGACTCATCTTGACTATAATAAAGTTTTCGAACTGACACAAGAATGAGATAACATTTAAAATATATATATATATATACAATAAAACTATTCAAAGATATCAAGGATAAAGATATATTGTATTTTTTATTAACTTTTATTTTTCTTTTTTTTTAAAAAAATTTTTAGAAAAAAGAAAAGATTTATAAAAACTAATTTACAATTAGAAAAATAAAATTAATATCAACTTTACACAACTTACAATCTGACTAATACAGATTAATATATTACTTGACACTATAAAAAATCTCAAGAGCAATTGAGTTTATTTGATAAATTAAGCTACTTCAATTTTTTCAGGTCTATAAAAATATTAAAGCTTCTTAAAAACAAGACAGTCTAAATATATATATATATCAAAATAATAAATCTGTTTCAAGTCTTATTATATGAATATAAATATATAAAGTGAATATAAAAATAAATATACATAATTATTTATTAAAATAAGTTAATTAATAATCTATACAAGTATCAATAAAAAACTTCTTTCTGCTGATCCTCTGACCACACACAAAAAAGATGTTCATAAGAAGTTTTATACTTCCTTGCTAATAAAGTCTTTATATTTTTATTAAAACAACTTGAAGCTTGTCTTCATATATCTCTTCTATCTTTCCTTACTTGTTTATAAACTCCTTTGAATAAAAACTTGGGCCTCTAGTAATCTGAAAAGACTCAAGTATGCACTTTTTCTACTAAAAGCAAGAAGATTTTAGGAAGTAAAATGACTGACAAGTGGAGTATTACCGTATAAAACTGAAAGTAATAGAAAATAGAGGTTTTGTCAATAAAGAAAGGCTTATTATTCACCTTCTTATGCTGCTCTGTTTTCTCTTAAAGTGTTTGCTGTTTTTTATAGTTTTTTTGGGAGATTTTGTTTATCTCAGTTTAACCTTAAATTTCTGATAGCACAATGTAATCAGGCTTTTGATTAACTGACATGAAACACATTAGTAACTAAATGTAAACAAGCCCCTACTGATTACTTTACATATTCTAATGATATTATTGGTAATTGAAAGAGTTGCTTAATATCCCATATCCACTCCACTCCTCTAATTGGGTTAATTTATAGATCAAGTTCCATGAGATCAACAAGATATGAGCAACAAGTTTTCAGATGGTAAAAAAGTTGCCATTTGTTCAAGCTAAGATCTTTTTCTCCTATTATCCTGATCAGGCAAAGTTCAAGATCAAGATTTCCTTTTTATTCTAGTCAGGCAATAAGATTAAATAGTTTCTAGTCCATATTGAGCTCCAACTCTTTGATTATAATTGAGAATGCATTTTTCCAGAAGTTGTTGAAGGATATTGCAATCAATAAAAATTCTTATTGCTTTTAAGACCCTTTCACTATTACAAGACAAAAGGATTATTGGGGAATCTGGTCTTTTGGATAATAAAAGATGTATACCAATAAAATTCCTTTAATTAGACATGGCTATTAGAAGGTATTATACTGAAACAATATAACCCAATCCCTATTAGGTTATATAAGAACCTGGGATCTATTATAAGTTGCCTTCCTATTGCAGGTGGATAAAAAATCACTGCTCAAAGAAAGTTGGAACCAAGTGTATCTTAAAAGTAAAGACTTCTACTAGGTAATAAGTCTCCTCAAATGGTACATAAGAAGGAAATCAAGATCAAGAATGGATAAGTTTCTCTGATGATCAAGAAAAAAAAGAATATTTCAATTAAGTATTTCTTATTGAAAAGAGATCTTTAGAAACAAGTCATTGGAGGAAACTGGAAATATTTTTTTCAAATTTTTACTTTTTCATTTTCTTGTTATCTATTTAGACATTTTTAGATATTCCTCCTTTTCTTTTTTTCAATTCATCCTTTTGTAGTTTTCTTTATTTCAGGGGCTTGGTGTGATATATAGCAGTAACAACCTGCTGGCAATAATGTAATGGACTAGAAGGTTTTTACTTAAAGACACTGCAGAATGAAATATTGTTCCCAAGGCTGAACTTAGAGACTTTTATACTTACAATGGATTAGTTAGATTAGAATTAATAGTTTGGCTGTATGTATCATGCTACTTGAATAAAAATATACTTATGTTTTCAATTGATTAATAAACTGATGATTTAGCCTGGTTATGGGTATTAAAAAAAAAAAATAATAATCTATGCAAGCATCACAATAATGATATTTTGTTAGAATAGAATTATCAAAATAAATAATAATAATAATACTTTAATAGAATAAGATTATTAAAACAAATAAATAAATAAATAAATACAGTATATCAAAATAAAACAATATATTTTTTTATATTATCAAAACAATTATATAGTATATAAATAATAATATCAACTAAATTTATTTATATCACTAGTTGAAAAATATTTATTTGATATAATGCCACTTATATAACATTAATCAAAAAAATAAATAATTTGATATATTAATTATATAAATAAATCATCAATCAATTTTTACTATATAATTTAGCATAAATAAATTGTCAATTAATTTTTATTATATAATTCAATATAAATAAATCATCAATTAATTTCTACTATATAATTCAATATTATTTATCATATAATTCACATTATATTTATATATATTTCATTAAAAATTTTCTCAAAAAATCATTAAACATTTGTCATAATTTAAATTTTATCAAAATTCATATATTTATTGAATTTTTAATTATATATTATATTGATGATTTAAAGGAATTACAACTAAATATTCGTGAGAGTTTTGCTGATTTGAGATTCTATATTCAAATGAAATAAATCAATCAAAAATATTATGAATAGGGATTATACATTCATATTTAACTGAATAGAATTCAATACTTTACAATTTAACATTCACATCATTTTCAGATCTGAAATAGAATCTATTTTTTGCTAAATTAACTGGTTTATATCACTGAATAAAGGTCAACCGATATTCAATAATATTATTTAGAAAGTTTATCAAGTATGTAAAGAAGAATTGAACTTGTTCTGGATATAAATCAATACTTTCATCACAATTTATGAATCGAACTAATATAAATGAGCTCTTAATATTTCATAAGAACATAACAGAATTGAATATTTTATTTTCAATTCAATATCTATCATATTAATTTATTCTATTATAAATAATTATTAAATTTTTATTATCTTTCATAAATGATCTCCGAAAGTCCATAGTTTCATAAGATACTTTATAGTATTTAACTAATAGATCTAATATTTCAGTAAATACTTCTAAATTTAGTTTTTTTCAGATGCAAAAGTTTACCTAGTAAATATTCAGATCTATTGATAATTATTTTAAAAATATTATATGTATTGTTTAAAAATCAATATAACTTGTCAGCTGAAAACTGATCTAGTTTAGAAATTGAGCTAATATCTGTTTGATTATTTAAAATTTCAAGCTCTTGGTTATTAGAATAGAACATAGTTAGATTAATAATTTAATGATCATTTATCAATCTTCATATTAATTTGGGTTCAATATTTTGATAACTATTAGACAATAAATCTAAATTAAAAATTTATTAGAATTTTATTTCTGAATGTTAAATTTGTTTAAAAATCTATCAATATACCATTCATATTCTTAATTAAAAAGTACCAAAATGCATATAATAGCCTATAATTATATATGCATTCATATAAATGTAATAAAAAATAAAGATTCAGAGTAATTTTTTTTTTCATATTTTTATTCTATTAGTTTAATCATTACAACTAATATTTTATAAGCCTTATTTAACAAATTTCATCTTAAAATTCAGTATACCAATATTTGACAAATCTAACAAAATTTATTAAAATTTGATGATTCACATCTGAAAGATATTTCCATAAAATGATAGTTGCATATATTGTGAAAAAAATTTTTTACTGATCAACAATAAAGTTCAAAAATCCTTTGCTATTATTTACTTATTCAAAATTTAACCAATATCTGATAATACTTGAAACATTTTCATTATCGATTGTATTTCATCTAATGTATTATTTGTTAGTATCCCTTCTTTAATAAATATTCATTTAACAAGCCATTTATCAATACTTAAGAAAAAACAATGCATAGATTCAATAATTAAATACTAAATTGGATTAAAATAAGATAGACAAAGGAATTTGAACCATCTGACATTATTTTTACTGACAAAATGTTTTTGTGTTACATTCAAGTTACAGTATCTCTATTCTATAGAATCTCGTTTATGTATTATCAAATCTCTTAATATAAATTATTTGTTTATATCCTCCATGCTACCAAAATTGTAATAATTATTTTTATAATTGACATTCTTCTTATAATGATAATATGACATTAGTATTAAAATGTGTCCATACACTTTTTGTGCTATAGGAATATCACACAAAATTAAAATTAAAACTGTCTGAATTATTTTTTTCTTTTCATTTTCAATAGTTGAATCGAGCTTTATTTCTTTTTATAGTTGCATTAATTCATCGACAATTGAAAAAAGATAAGAATTTATTTGATATTGTAATAACAATAGCCCTAATACCATTGAATAGTTATTTTTAATCATGATATTTATTCTATTTCTATTTTTATTTGTTTATTTATAATTATTTTTTTGATATTCTTTGATATTTTTATTGATACTTAATTAATGTAAATCACTTTATCAAATATAGTATGTGATATACAGTAATTTACTATAGATTAGATAGCCCAAGAGATCTAGAAAATCCAGGAGACCCAAGTAATCCAAATAGTCCATTTTTACAAATATATAAGCAGTCATAATTCACTCAAAAGTAGGATAAGTTTGATAATAGCTTCATTTGACTTTTAAGTTGATAGATAACTTTATTTTGATTTCTTGAAAATTGGATATCTTCTTTTGATTTTAGGACTAAAGGAATTGTTCTAGTTTTCTTGATTTATTAATAAACTTGGATTCTAAATAAATACTATAATATTTCTTTGAAACACTGTATGACACTGTTTGAAGGATTCTTGATAAATCTATTCTTAAATATTTCTTTAATTATTATCAATCACTTCTTTAATTCTTTCTTTGAAAATTGTCCTTTTAAAAGCAATTTCACTTGAATATACTGATCAAATAGAAATTTGATTATATTTTGGTAATAACAACAGAACTCTGCTCTTCAAAAAGGACATTAAATAGATTTTGCTCTTCAAAAAGAACATTTGAAATAGAATTAATCTTTCTTGAAAGAATATTTAAGTAAATAACAACTTTAATAACTGGATTTCAAAACCACTGCCAGATTTTGCAACTACTTATTCGAAATACTCTCTTGAAACTCTATATTTTTCTTCTTCAATTCACTTCTTAGATACTTCTAATCATAACCAATATGGTGCAATCTATTCTTCTTCACTACCTTATAATTTAGTAATAAATAATATTTTTCAGGATTCTTGGGATCAAGTAGGACATTTTTATAATTTGAATCAACCTTGGAATATGTATTTCTCATAAGGCCAGAATAATGATAAGGAAAGTAATGGACCTGAGGAATATAATGATAACAATTAGGATAACAGGAAGAATCAGCAACAAACACTACTATACAGGAATAGATCAGGTTAAAGAAAAGAAATAAGCAAAAAGAGAAGCAACAAAATTAACCTATCTATGATTATGGGCAAATTAATGATTAAAATTTCATTAATGTACTGTGACAACTCTTTGAATCAATTGCTGGGATAAATATATCAAAGCACAATAACAAAGAAAAACAAAACAGGTAAACATATAAATCTTCAAAGAAGAAAAATAGGATCCTCTTACTTGATTCAATAAATTTGATAAAAAATATAGGGCAAATTGTATCAGTGAACAGCACAAATTTGAAATACTTTCCTCTTTGCATATACTTTGTAGTCTTCTATATATGACCAAATTAATCATTTTGATAGTATTGTATATCAAGCTAAATGTTTTATATATTAATTTCATGCAACTTAATGTACTATTCATCACAAATCAAGGTGGATAAATCAATTAAAATAGCGAGTACAAAAACTAGAAGAAACTATGAATAAATACCTGAATGCAATAACTTTTTTTTACAAGTACATTGATTCTAACAACAACTATCCTCTTGAGGATAAAACCAGGTAATTCATCAATAAATTAAGGAATGAATTAAGGAAACCAGTTGAAATTTCTTGTCCTCTCAACATGACTAAAACTATTAATTATACTTATACTACTGAATCAGCTTATTTCAGAAATTCTATTTTGAGTACCCATTTTTTGAGATACAATTACTTGAACCAAGATACTGATAAACTTAAAGACATCAAAACAGCAATTACTCAACTCTCTAAAGAATTTCAACAATTAATTACTTCAATTAATAGGAGGTATAATGACAATAGTAATATTAATAGCAATAATAGAAGAGGAAATCAAAAGGAAACTCATATCTGCAACAATTGTGGAAAAGTAGAATACTTACAATACGACTGTAGATCATGCCACAATAACAATAATAGCAACAATGGAAACAATAGTAATAATTTTAGGAGGTCCTATAATAACAATAATAATAACAATAACAATAGAAATCAGTTCAACAATAATAATAATAAAAGAAAATATTTTATTTGCAATCAACCTGGACACTTGGTTAGCTAGTATTTTTAAAGGAATACCAACAATTCAATGAATAGAAATAAATCTAGCAATAACCAATAATCTTCTAGTAATTAATTCAACAACTACAATTAATGGCTCAATCTCTCTATATAGGATTTTGCTGAAGTAGTAGATCTTATGAACTGGTATTTAAAAGATTAAGGAAATCTAAGAAGTGTCAAAAATCCTCTATATTTTCAAATCCCGATATCTCAATATCTCTTTTAACTGAACAAACTGAACAAACCAACTCTAAAGCTATGAAAGCAATGTATTATAATACAAAAAATGATGACTATTCTATCTATTTAATTATTGATACTGGGTTAACAAACAGTATTATTTCTAAGCTATTTTTGAACTCTTTGGGATGTACTATCCATGAACCATCTTCTATTAATATTGTGGATATAAATGAAGAAAAAAAATATTTATTGAGCAAGGTGAAAGATTTGTCAATCACTATCAAAGGAATTACTATATCTGTTATTATGAATATGTCTGAATTAACTCAATATATAGTTATTGTGGAAAATGACTGAATTACAAAAACCAAGACTATTATTAATTATAATCATCAAACTATGGACTTGAATTATTTGGACAAAAATATCTAATGCAAATTCACATGTTGAAAAAAACCAAAATTTAATAATGATGGAAGACCTATAGAAATTGAACCTTTGGATAAGGAAAAAGAAAAGGAAATCTATAATTCAATAATGAAATAGAATATAAGGAAACTATGAATAAGGATTAAACTTACTATGTACTTTTGGAAAACTCTAATGAACAACTACTGATAGAAATTGATAAATTAATAGTCACTATTGAATAGTGTGAGAAACCAATAACTTATATTCAAGAACTTGAAGCCATGCAACAGCCATTCTTAACTTCTAAAGCTTTGTAAAAGGAATGGAAAGGATAAAAAACAATCATTGGTGTGATCATTACTTGAAACAAGAATTTAATATTTGTATCACTTGTCAACTCAAAGTCAAGGATTAAAAACTTATTTAATACTTGAATATGAATTACAAAAAAGAGTCAGACAAATCATTTGATTTAACTCAGAAATAACAAAATCAATTTAACTATTTGATACAACAATATCAAAATTTAATTGTAACTGATAACTCATCTGCTAGATACACTGACTTGATTATCCATCACATTATTACTGAAAATATCTTACCAATTAAATAGCATTCTTATAGGATATCTTCTGTTGAACATGAATTGGTAGGAAAGAAAATTGAATATATGTTGACTCAAGGAATCATTTAACTATCTTATAGTCATTGAACTTCTTCAATTGTATTGATTAAAAAGAAAAATGGTCAAACAAAGTTCTGTGTTAACTATCAAAAGCTCAACAAAGTCATCAAAAAGGATACTTACTTACTATTTAGGATTGATAAAATTCTTGATTTGCTAGAAAAGGTCAAATAGTTTACTTCTTTGAATATGACTAGTAGATATTGGCAAGTTGAAATAAATCCAGTGAATAAGAAAAAAACTGCTTTCATTATTAAACAAGGAACTTTTGAATTTAATATTATGCCTTTTGGATTAATCAATATATCAGCAATTTTTCAATGACTTATATAAAGCATTTTCTATAGTATCAAAAAATATATATATTAATATACTTGGATAATAATTATATATACTCTGCAATATTTGAGAAGCACTTACAACATTTAAAAGAAGTTTTTAAAAGATTTAGGCAAGCCAATCTCAAGTTCAACTTGAAAAAATGCTACTTTTGCAAAAAAGAATTCGTATTTTTGGAATATATTATCAACTAACATGGAATTCAACCAGGTCCAGCCAAAGTGGAAAAGGTGAAAAACTTTGTTAAACCAATCAATACTACTGAACTGAAAGGATTTATTAAACTAGTATCTTATTATCACTACTTTATATCAAGTTTTGCTATTATAACTGAATCAATTAACAAGCTTTTAAGAAAAAATACATCATATTTTAAAATGAAAAATATCAATCAGTATTTGAAGAACTTAAGAAAAAATTAACTATTACATCAATTTTGACTTATCCAGATTTTTTCAAATCTTTTCTTTTGTATACTGATGCTTCTTACAAAGGACTGAAAGCTGTTCTAGCTCAATTGAATGAACAAGAAAATTAACATATGATAGCCTATGCAAGCTAAAGTTTTGTTGGACCTAAACTTAATTACTTTATTACTGAAATTGAATGTTTTGCTACTGTCTGGACCATGAAATACTTTTATTCTTATACAGTATCTATCTTCAGAAATTCACTTTTATTATTAACCACTCAACTCTTCAATAGGTAATTAATAACTTCACTTCAAACAAAAGAATAATATGATAGATATGTACTATTATAGATTATCTTTTCAAAATTTAATATCATAAAGGTAGGAAGACCTGTGGGTCAATAGCACAGTGGGTGTGCTTCCAGATCACCATTCAGAAGTTACTAGTTCAATCCCACTTCAGAACAGTATTTGTAAAAATAGGTTATATTGTACAAGATGTATGCTCGATGCCACATGCACACTTGTATACAAGATAATCTATAGAAACGCATTATTTGACCATGGTGTAATAAATTGGATCATGCAGATTCTGGTTAGTTTTAGCACCAGGAAAAGATCCCATGATATTACACTACCTGAAATATGTAAAGATCCTAAAAGAAAGCCAGGAAAGACAATAATCGACTTAGGACTCTATCTATTTCATGTGAAAACTTACCTCTTTTCAAAAAACCATTCTCATAGGAGGCTGGGAGACTTTGGTCACTACTACCAGTCTAAAATATATAAAGGGCTGGTCACATATTGAAAGACACATGTGTCACTGTTACCAATAACTATCAGAGGATGTGGCCTCATAGGCACTGAGAGGCTTGCTAAAGTACAATAGACATTATGGGAACTATAGGAATGGACATGTTTAGGAGAGACCTATAGCCTCATATAATAACCAAGAAAAATTCCTATAGGCCATGTTTGAAAAGTGATTAAGAATGATCACTGAAAGACTTAGGTCATCAATATAGCTTACCAATGACTGTCAGAAGATTTACCTGGGACAAGGACATTAATAGATAATCAACCTCTAAGGATTAAGTACAGCAAGTACGTCTTATGATTCGAACACACCCTACCGAAAACAGATCCCATGATGCAAACACATCTCAAAAAAACTAGCTCCCTGACAAAGAAATAATAATAAAAGAAGTCATTTAGTGGATCTTCAGAACACCAAGCAGTCCAGGTATAGCAGGACAACTGATAAAGATGGTACCCTCAATAGGTAAAATTGTGTAGCATTTAATCGGGTAAAACAAAATAGTATAGGCTAGTAGTTATAAGAATTGTTCTTGTAAATCAAACTGTATATTCCATAATATCTAATCAATAAAAGTCTAGTCAATATGACTATTAAAAAAAAAAAAAAAAAAAAAAAAAAAAAGGTAGGAAGCATCAAAATATCTATATATTATCAAGACTCTATTTAATTTTAACACCTTAATCATGGATTTGGAAACCTATCAGCAACTGTATACATATTTTTTTACTAGAAAATTACCTCTAGGCTTAATAACAAAGAAAATAATCTTTTTCAAAGAATAAGTGATACATTATTTTACCCAACACTATACATTATTCCAATATAATATTAAAAACTCAATGGAATTACTCAAAGTTAAAGTTATTAAAGCAACTGAATTGGAATCAATCTTATATAATCTTTATAGAAATATTCTTACTGGATATTTTGAAATTGAAATAACCTATAATTAAGCAAGAAGTTGATATTATTGGTCTAATCAATACAAAACTATTGCTGAATACATCAAAAGTTATGATACTTGTAATGATGAGTTCCTAAAGTATTTAGCATATAAAATTTTACAGATCACTTATATCCCTTTTTGAGGAACAAAATTCATAGCTCTTCACTTTAATAGAAACAAAAGTCAGAAAATGCTATAAATCAATGATTTGAATAATGAAGAACAATTGTGGGTAGTTTTTTTATAGTTATTAATTTAAAAATTTTAATGT